>VZTU01025878.1:45554-77037 GCA_013400835.1 Zapornia atra
CGCGGCCGCCACCACCTCTCACGCACCCGGCGCCATCTTGGCCAGCCACCCCCGAGCGCAGCCGCCACCGCGGATCACGCGATCGTTCCATTGGCCGGCTGCCGGTCACGTGTACAGGACGCGCCGCGCGGGACGCCCCAGGCCGGCCTGCAGCCCTTCCCCCGGGCCCGCTGCGCCGAGGCCTCTGCCTCGGGTCCCGCCCAGCCCAGGCGGGGCCCAGCCCCGGTGCTGGGAGGGAGAGAGCCGGTCCGTCGAAAAAAATAAATACATTAAAAAAAAAATACGAGACTGCCGGCAGCAGCCGTGCGGTTCGCTGTGAGGCGGGGGGGGGGGNAGCCAAGGAAGACGGAGTCTCCTTCCCCTGTGCAGCCAATACCGGCTTTTAAAGATACATCATCGCGGCCTTTTCCGCCCTCAGAAGCCTCGGTTTCTCACACACGTCGGCGTGCATCAACCCTCCGAATCCGTGCCAGCTCGAACCGAACCTAAAAGGACCGTTTCCTGCCCTTTCCTCCTGCGCTGGCCAGTGGAAAAGGAGCAGAGCATGCCGGTTCTTGCAGGGTGTACCTGTCAGACGTGCCTAGAGCCCCCATACACAGAGACAGTTGAGACAGCCTGCCTTCTTACTCTGAAGTTTTAAACGTAGCTGCTGAAAGCTTTAACACCAGTAAATGGGCAGGCCATTTCAGGTTGTGAAGTACCACTGTCTGCACATAACAGGGACTGGCTTCTCCAAGGCACGACATAGTGAAGAAAATATTTTAGAAACATGTACTATTACATGATTTATAGTTTAAATTCCTTCCCTGCTGATACCTGGCAGCACTAAATGGAGCAACATCTGATCACATCAGGTACTATTACATTCATGATCTCAGACACAACTCTCCATGACCATAGCCAGGTAGTGGTCTTGTCTCTATAAACTTCACTCAGTCCTCCATCTTTCCAGCCCTCTCGCTGCATATCCCTGTCCTCCCAGCTCCTGTGACATGCCTCATTACCCCAAAAGCTCATCTGCACATAAACATGTTCTTGGTCCACACCAACAGCAGCTGCTCTGTGGCACCTCCACCCTAACACAGAGACCTATACTCCAGCTCCCTTGCAGCACAGACACATTAACAAAAAGGTGTAAATCATACACCACTGAAGCTCACCTGGGCTCAAATTAAACTACTAGCCTTAAGACCAAGCATCCTCTTATCTCAACATAATGCAGTTTTTAAAGAATTCAGAATTTCATGAGGCTCAGGCCAACGGATCTAGCCTGGTCTCACAGTGAGACAATACCAAGCAGCCCCTACCTTATAATACAAAGGTGGATCTAACAAGCTATCCCATAGGGGGAAAGGGATGTCTGCAGCCATTGCTATTATCAGTCATTTATTACAAGTCTTAATAAGTTATGCCAAGTATGAGACAATTCTGTTCTCGCCCCTTTCACTTAAAAAGGAGAAGGGTCCTAAAATTTTGGCATTGTCTACTCCTTGGAGAGACTGCTGTTACATTTTGTTGGGAAAGTCACACACATATCGATGACATATAAGAAACTACTTTAAAAAAGTTAACACAATTACATCTCAGCAAAGGCATTTTGTAACCAGACTGATTAAAAAGCTGTTTTTTCACCCACACCTTTATATTAGATAAACCCCTGTCATTAATGCCATTATCCCAGAATAGATGCATCTTAAACATGACATTTTCTCATGTAGGTTGAGCAGACGATTGAAGTAAGAATCCCTAAATTTAGAACTCTAGATAAATATAGCTTCCTTTTGCTGTCATGAATTTCAGCCAGCTACACATTTTCAAATATCAAACTTACCTACGTAAGTTCTGACATAATCCACTCTTGTCATTATTTACCTGAGACACAAATTCCTGACAATCAGTCTGAAGAGCAACGACAAAAGCTGTCTGTTAATCTAAACACCTACAGTGTCCAACCTACTGTACAAAGGAAATGCATAATAGTATCCACTAGCTGCAGAAGGCAGCACCATCTTTTTGGAAACGGAATGAAAACATCCAGAGTACTTACCTCCCCCCAAGGGAAACCCTTGAGTGCAAAGCACACACAGATGATGGTTTCAAGGGTTTCAGTTGAGACTCCACCAGACTGCTTGTAGGACAAACTCAAAGAACACTGCCCCTTGCAACCCAGCACTCTGTGCCCCCTATGCTCCTTTGGTTAGTTGATGAGTTACTCTTTTCTGTCACCTAATGGCTTAAAAAATTCCAGTTTAAATCATGCAGCATGTGCTCACTAAGATCAGAGCAGAATTGACAAAAGGAACTGACAGAAATTATGAGTCCTAAAAATTATTGGTGGTGGTGAAATAGCTAGTGGAATCACATGATGTTATTATATGTGTCTCTGGAAAGGACAGAAAAACATGTTGTTCACCATCTATAGCAATGTGTTTGTGAACACTGTTCAGATCTTTGATATATTGTGAATTACAGCTATACAAAACCTCAGCTTCTAAACTGCACCACAGATCACTGTATTGTGCTGTATAGCAGAGCGTACATTGTACGGTACTTTCCACTGCTATCAAAATGAAATATTTAAAGCAGGGAAGAAAAAAATGCTACTGAATCACCAGCTGCCTACTAGTAACTTGTGGCAAAACAAGGATTACAGTGTTTTGCAATTTTTAAAAAACCTTTACAGTATTTAAAAACCTTTAAAACTATACTATAACTTGGTACTAGATATCTAGACGTTCCCTACCACCTCCAGTTCAGGAACGACAGTTGTGAACATAGAGGTTGTGGTTTTCAGACCAGAAAATGTGGAGACAGTCACAAGAACACAGCTTGAATGAGATTCAGAAGAAATCATGATATAGTAAAAAAAAAAAAGCACCTATCAATCAAAATTAATTTTCTGGCACAACAGCAAGCCCTATGTTAAAAGTTGCCATTAACAAACATCCTACAATAGCTGCCTGGAGTTTATAGAAAATGATGCCAAAAATTATATTCTGAAATAATAATGTTAATTAAAACACTGGTTTATTTCTGCTAAAATAAGGCAAGCATCTCCATTTACAAAGCTCCCAATTTTATATCATAATAAAGCTAGTGTTTAATATTAAACAAGTTTATTACTATAGCAAAATTATCTACACATTTGGGAGGAAAAAACTACAGTATTTTACGTAAGTATGGGTTAAAAAAGACAGTATTAGACCATGCAAGACACATTCCATAGTTCAGCAGTGTTGTACCAAAAAACCAACCTGTTTCCAAACTGCCTGGAAAGAGTGTATATTAGAACTGTATTCAGTGTAATCACACACAAATACCAACATCAATATATAAAAAATCCTAAGACTACCGTAAAAATTTTGTTACAACATTTGAATATACAACTCATATTTGGGCTCATTTATTTTAAAACATACAATAAAAAAACTTATAAATCTAAAAAAGTGTTATTCATGGCATCAAATACAAACATATGCTTAGCATATAAGCAATTCTTACTGAGCTATAAATTGCTAATTAAATTAAATGGGTAATTACAGTGAGAATAAAATGTTGAAGGCAAGAGTTAAAAATGTCATGTCTGCTCTTGGATGCAAATGTGCAGCAGACATTCAAGAATGAGCACTGAATGGCATCTCAGGACAGCTTATTTTATTTTTTTTTCCCCTTCTAGAAACAGTTAGAAATTCACTGAGTGGGAAATGATCAGAAAGAAGTTATAAGTTCAAGTGAAGAGAAATTTGGATTCACAGTAACCACAGAAGAAGACAACATCTAATTAATCTCACCTATTTTGTTACATTTCTCCCCCCCCCATTTTTTTCCAGTAAAAGTACTTCAATTTTATATATCTAAAATCATATAATCAGCTTACCTGGAAAGAGCAGAACTCTTTAGTAACTTCCTGTGGAAAACAGTCAGCATTAAAAATTAACAGAACAATGAAAACTGGACTTTCTTACAGTATTTGAACACCATAGGTAATGATACACTACCCTGGTATAATACCATATTATACAAAAACATTACCTTTCTAACACAAAACCAAAACCCTTGGTTTTTTTAATATCTCATTCTTACAAGACATGGATTTCAGAGAAGAAAACAATTAATAAAATCTTCCTCATTCATAATATTCAGCAAGAAACACTGTCACCAGGAGGAAAACGAGGAACCACTTCAGATTTGGAAAACAATTATCACTTAAATACAACAGAACATTCACAGCCAATAAAGAAACATATTAAAACATGAAAGTTACTGACAATAAGAAACAGAAGAAATGCAATGTTTCATTTATCAGTTTTAAAACACTTGAACAAAATCCATTACAGTCTTTTGAATTACACCTTAAAAATATGTTAGGACACGAAACAGTTACATACTTCTAAAAATCTGAGGACTGTATGATTAACTAAAATGCAAGCATAAGGTACCTAAATAAGATTGGGTGGGTTTGGGTTGGGTTGTGTTTTTTTTTTAGGAAGAATACAGCAATGGTATCTAAAAAGTTACAGTAAAACGCCCAAGGTGTTACCTTGTAGGAGCTGGATCTAGAACATTAATCTACCCATAATTAAAGCAAACAAAAAGGGAAGTTTCCTTATAGTTTGTCTAAAACAAAGAAGTTGAATAGAAATATAAAATTATCTGCATTCTTTGAGAAAAAACATTGGGCACTTGTGGACAGCACAGAAATACAATGTTTAAAGAAAATTTTATCTTACTTTATTAGACTCAAGATTTTTCACCAGTTAAGTTCTGATTTATTTTGCTTTGAATATAGTTCTAAGTTTAGTGTTATTTGACCATTTATTATGTATCCCAGAGATTCTTAAATAAAACTACCAAATAACCAAGTACTCAATAAATACTAATACTTCCATTATCCAAGTTTAAAAAAAAATAAATCACATAATTCAAGTTATTGCAAATAAATAACTAGCTATAACTTTATAAATATTTAAATAAAATTCTGCTAAATACAGGTTAGCCTCCTGAATATACAACTAAACTAAGAAATCCTTTGTCTAAGTCAGAAAAACAGTCCAGAAAGACAGGTTTATTTTTGGACAGTTAGACTCCTACAGGCTGCTTTTAGGGCAAACTCAAAGCGCACTACCCCACTTCCCAATGCTCTGTGCTAGCTAGGCTTCTTTGGTTAGTTAATGAGTTACAGACTTAAAACTGCCTTTTTAAATTTTAAAATTCAGATACAAATGTATCCCAATGCAAAAATGTGCATATGCTGTCAGATTGCAGAGGTTACAGCAATCAGTGAACCCTCCTCACATCCCTTCTGTTCTCAAGAAACATCCGCTGTCTTCCCTCTGCCCAGGATAATGCTTTTCAACCTGGAGGGCCTCAGACACTGTTCCTTCCTTAGCCTGCAAAGGGTTAAGGGAAGTCAGCAACAAATAAAAATTTCTATTCCCTCTACAGCAAAAGTATATGAAAAGATCGATCCCTCCACTGGAAAATTTAATTGAACTGCCAGTTGAAAGCATGGAAGAGTCACTGGCCTATGGACAGACATTACTGTTCCTTAGTGCAGTAGATATATATTATTTTCCAAACCTGTAGTAAATCATAGAGCACTTTTTCCTGTTCTTTCAACTGATGTGTGTTGACAAATATGGACAGGTGTACCTGAATGATTAAAACCAAGTTACATTTAACATGCAGCAACAAGGTGGTTATTTGGCCTGTTTGGTCCCTTCCTGTGCAACTGGCTATGAAGTGTTCTCAGCCTGCTGCGTATGTTCCAGAAATTCCTCAAGGAACTAACCAATTGCATCACCTGAATGTTTCCACTGCTGATTCATGAAATTAAAAGCATTCCTGTGTAGGCCAAACTCCAAGTCAGATACCAACGCTTCTCAGATCATTTCAGTCCTGCACTTCCAACTCTACACTAAGCAATGCTGCCAGCCAGTTTCACACACACATCTTCTCTCATACTGTATTTCAGTGGTGGAATGACTGAAAGTAATTCTCCAAAGATTCTGCCACATAAAGTGTTGAAAGGTAAAAGGTTTAATATTAACACAGAATATCAATTTAGGGTAATAGAAGCAACTCTTTGACTGCAGAGTAGCAGAGCTCCTGTAGTTTTGGCATGCTGGCATATATTCACAAAGCTTAGAAGCCCTGGGCATAAGTCTGAAATTCCTTCAATGTTGCGCTCTGATACAATAAACAAAAAGCTGATAATCCATGTCACTGCCAACAGAAGGAAAACACTATTTTTACTTGGGTGACATTAAGGAAGTGGAATTTTTCCTTTCCCATTTACAATACTTCATTAAATATCTCAAAGCAGTCTTACAGAATCTCCTTGTCAATCCACCACTAAATTGTGGGAAAGAAGATGAGGTACTTGGGTAAACATTTTAAAACACTCCTCTCTTCACAACATGTTCATTAGCGCAAGACAGAAGTGAGTAAGAGCTTGAGGGAAAAAAAAGGGAATCAAATTTTTACCACTTGTCATTCTACAGGTAAGGGACTATTGACATGTTTGTGTGCAATGTATAGCTTTACAAATTTTAATGTGTGGATAAAAAGTCACTGTCCATTAATATCCGTTGTAAATCCTGAAAACAAGTGCTATTTAAGACAGCTTTTTAATTTATCAGTTCTGGTAATTATTTTGTGTGTGTTACTGATTATATGCAAATACTTCAACAAGTGAAGCGTTCATAATGGTCTGATTGATCTAAGTCCCAATTGCATCTAGGTTTCTTTGTGAAGGTTTTTGTTGGTTTTTTTTTGGTTTAAAACAGAAGCACAGCATGCTTTTTAGTTACCTATTGCACAATTAATTACTTTTTCATTGTATTTCCTATTAAAGTAATTCCACTACTAGATTGAATAGCTCCAGAAAACCCATTTTGGTCTGCTGGCTCAAGGACTCCCAGAACAAAACCATATTAATAATAAAAATAATAATAAAAAAAAACCCCTAATTAAGCTGTTGCACAGAATTGTACTGAGAAAGCCTTGCAGAGTTCATGAGTAAACAACACTTGTTTAAAAAACACCTCTGTAATAAAGTACAGTACAGTATACAGGAGATATACCATAATAGCTCCAGCTGCAGCTATTACAGACAACAATAATGCATTTAAAATGTTTATTACGCGCTTTTGTTTTTTTAAATTGTGGATTTAAAAAAACCCCTGGAAGGTATTTAAAGCATAAAAACTATTTTTAAAGTTTCTACCAAAAAGTTGATTTATAATCAATAAAAATAAAAAGAAAGACCGTTACACCCGAGCAAGCACTCCATCTGAACCCTGCCCCTGCACCAGGCTAGTGCAGGAACCTCTGGCCCGTGTTCACAGAGGTATGGTGTCTGCTGGAACACCACAGGCTACCCTGATGAAGGCTGGAGTATCAACACAGATTTCCACCTTTCACTCTGAATTTCTCCCTTTGTATACTCAGGTGAGAATGTTAACATTCCTTACAACAGTTTTATATAAGCAACAGAATTATACTATTATCATTTAATAACAGATTTCTGTTATTAAATCTGCCTTCTAAAATATAAAAATATTTGATATTGTGAAAGTATCTTTCAATCATACTTCATTCTTCACAGTTTTAATAAGGAATTCCTAAATCAGAACCATCACTTTAGAACTATGATGTGTATTCATCTGATTTCATGTAAATAGAGAAATTTAAAAACATATCTAATAAGATTAAATATAGTCAAATTGCAAAAACATACAATCTGACAACGTTGTCGTGTGCTCTTTCAAAGAGTGCATAGGACATATTTCTGCAGCAGTCAATACAGTAAATTCTTTTGAAGCAATCCCAGTCAAGGCTGTAAACATTCCTAATTGTAGTTTCCTGGAAACTTTTTGTTCCATTCAAGTTTTTATTAGCAAGTTGCACTGGGCATTCCCCTGCCATTTTTTTTTCCCATCAGTTACAGACAGTATCATCATCCACCTTTAGCCCCTCTAGATGTTCAAAACTACTCATATTTCTTCAACAGATTCAGGGTAGTAATCCTCTCCTTGCAGTGCACGATGGCACTTTTCCACAGGCCATTGTTCTCAAGGCCCCAGTGCATGATCTTGAGAAGCAGGTTGATGAGGAAGTCTGCTATGCCTTAATAGGGTTTCCTGCAGGTTTGGGATCATACCCATATAGGAAAGTAGCTGCTATTACAAGGACGGCTCCGAAGAAAAAGACACTGAATAGAATAGGGATATATAAAAAAAAAAAAGTTAGCTTGGTTTAGTTGATGCAATTTATATAACATAATCAAACACGGGTATCTTTCCTGTTCTGTGGGAACACAGAAAGATATATTACATTTTTCCAATTTATAAGGAACAAAATAATTTACATATACTTGTTTGTAGAAGGATGCAGAAAGAAGTTAAGATTATAAACCTGCATCCACAATGTATCATTATACTGGCACATTCTGAAAATTATAGTTTCAGGGAACAATTGTCAAGCATAATCAGACTTCTTTTTCCTTTTGCCTAAAGCTCTGTGCAAAATGGAAGCAGAAGCTAAAGAAGTGCAACTACTATGGTTGCCCAGCCATTTTTAACATCTTATGCACATCATGTTGTTGGAGTTGAATCATGTTGTTTGCTTTGAAGCCTAAAGCTTGTGTCAAAACTAATTACTGCTGCCCAAGAACCAGTATACAAGTCTGTATAATCTAATTTTTTGGCAAATACGTAAAGATTTATGTAAGGAAAATATAATAAAAGCATCTTTTGTACTGTGACATTTGGGCCTTTCAAGTTGTTTTGATAGTTACAAGTCTGAGATAAAATATCCAAAGCCAACTGACGGTATATGTTTTAGAAAAGAACTTTGTCATACAGACATGACCGTTGACAAATTCATCTTCCAAACCAAACACCAAAAAGATCTGTGGGGCATGACATGGTAATCCTTCAGAGAATACAGTTAGCCTATTTCTGGACACAATCCACTGTAACACATTCAAGCACTTAAGTACTTCATATCTGTTATCCCAATCAAAAATATTTGTGGAAGTGAGAGAAACAATTACTCAGTTTCAGTTCAAATAAATTCAGTTGACATAAGCATGTTACTAAAAATTGTTTGATTAACTCAAGTTGATCAAGTTTTAATAAATGAGATGGCTTTGAGTTCTACATGCTGCTAGCTGGCTTCATCTCATTTAATTATTTACCACTGTTTCTATTTTCTCCATGTTTGCAGAAGCTAGTAAGTTACTTATTAATTTTCCATTTAAGCACATAAGTTCTTAAACCACTTTCTACATTTGTTCTAACAGGACCAGTACAGGCTACTTATAATTTAAGTTCAATGTCTTCCACATTTTAAGCCTAAACAGTTGTTCTACTTCCTTTTTTGAATGTTTAAGAAAACATCTACAAAGACATCATGAAGAATTTATTTACTGAAGGGGTTGTCAGGCATTGGAATAGGCTGCCCAGGGAGGTGGTGGAGTTACCATCCCTGAAGGTATTTAAAAATGTGTAGATGAAGTCCTTAAGGACATGACCTACAGGTAGACTAGTCAGGGTTAGGTTATGGTTGGGCTCGATGATGTAAAGGGTCTCTTCCAACCCAGGTGATTCAATGAATCCAAGATTCTGAATACTACTTTTAGATAATAAGGCATTTCTTTATATCAGATACAAAAGCTGTAAATATTATTAAAAATATTTTTACACTATGAGTATGTGTAACTTATGTCAGGATTCTAGGTCAATTAAAAGCAAAATCCTCTTTACAACATCTGAAAGTTGGAACGTTACTCCTATTCTCCATATAGCAACACACATTGACAAGCACTATTCCAGAACCTACCCATGTACAAAACCTGCAGTGCACAAAGCTACTTAAATCTGACTCACAATAGGTCATAACATGGTGTATTTGGCCTAGAAACATATAGAAAGCATTTTTCCCTGTATTTTTATTATTGAATATAGCACTGTCTTTTAGAAAAAAAGCCTCTGCATTTGGGCTTCTCTGTGTCCTTGGGCAACTAATTGCTGTATTGTAACTGCCATGTGTGTATGACTGAAATTCTGTCTTTAAGAGACTTTTGAGATTGGATGAAAGCCAGTATAAAAAGGTTATCCTCACTGTCATCGCTCAGCCATAACCCAAGGAGAAGACTCGTGGAAGATATGTCCATTTAGAGGGCAAAGGGAAAGCAAGGGACAGGCAAGCCCTGTCAGATCTTACTCGGAACAGCCAGCAGAGGGGAGGCTGGTTCCAAGAGCAGAGGCACTGCAAGGCAAGCGCCCAAACCAAAGGAAGTAGGAGCCGAACACACTGAGGGAGATTGGGTAGGGAGGAAAAGAGAAAGGGACCTGAAGCATACAGCCTGCAAGACAGCGATTTGTCAAAAGCCAAGATTTGAGATTCAGTTATTCCTGACTTGTGAGGGGCTATATCTAACAGAAAATTTCATCTTGCCAGCTGTACTGAAAAAAATTAAGTATCAGTTATGGTATGTTATGAGAATAAACTTTTTAGTGCAACTTATGTCTAAACATTCTCAAAGTGTAGCTTGAACTGGTTTTTATGGTTTTGTAGTCATACCTGGTAAGCATTAAGTTTTCAACTGTTTGTTTTGGGGTTCTTTCAGCATACACAGAAAATAATTCTTACCTTGTAGGGACAAAATCTTGTAGCCAGAAATAGGAGATCAATGTTGACAGTATAATAGAGAGAGAAGTTGCAAATCCTTTTAAAATGTTGTCTGCATATTTTATAACAGCAGCAATCACCAGCCCTCCAAGTGCCTGAAAAATACATTGAGGTTTGGATTTGCAACCTGATCATTCCACTGAAAGCCTCTATTTTAACAACATGTGCTCACTTCAGAGAAGCTTCTGTCTCTGTTTAGGAACATTACATTTATTTTATGCTAAGGATATGCAATGTTGAAGATAAACATCAGAGGAGAAGTTCTTTGCCCGTTAAGGAAGTTGTTGATCATATTACCATCACTGAACTACTGGAAATGCTTATACTGTACATTTTTGGCCACAGGATGAAGGGCACATACACATATTAAAAAACAAACCCAACCAACCAAAAAAAAAAACGCCACTGCAAAAGAATTAATGCTTACATGCTTTTACATTGCATACATGGTCATATACTTGGTATATATTTTGCAGTTTTTTATTTAGACGTTTATTCTAACAGTGATAGATCAGGCTTTTGACTATAGAGAATTCTCAGTAGCCACAATGGCACCATTAATAAGAGTAAACCCCAAGTGCCTGAACAGAAACATGCAATACAAGGTATCTCACCTGTAGAACAACAACTATCCATGTAAGTTTATTGTATCCTTGAAAAAATCCATTCTTTGCCAGTTGTTCACCATCATAAATGTATACACCCATCAGTCCAAATATGCTACCAAAAAATCCTGAAAGTACAAGATTGATTTAAAAGCTTCCACTGAAAAACGTAGAAATATGTTCCTTGTCCTCAAGGACTGCTCACACATCATATTACAGAAGAGTTTGGGTTAGAAGGGACCTTAAAGACCAAATACAATTTTAAACTAGGACTGCCACTTGCAATGCCATCACATACAAATGTAATCAGTGCTCAGACAGATACTCTATTTTAAAAGAAGTTATTTTCCACACTTAAAACAAGCTTTGACTGTTTCTGCAAGAAAGCATTAAAAAAAAGCATTTTCTTGTATACTGCAAAAAACTTATCTTGCATTGCTTTCTACTGGGATGGAATGATTTTTCTTTATGGCATATAGCACAATTTCAGTTTCATAGTCATGACTGAAGGCTGAAGTCACACTGTAACTTGGAGAGAAGAGGGAAAGCTTTCAGTTGAGGAGATGGTCACTGACATAGCAACAGCAGGACTTGGTTTGACAATTCAGACAAGGATCTTGGAAGCAGGATTCTTCTGAATCAGCTTCAAAACACAATAAATGTTTGCTAGTAGACACTTAATGTCAAAAGAAGAAATTGAGATGAGATTTGAAAGTTTATAAGTCTGTGAGTATAGTGCTGTATCAGATGGGAAACTTTTCCTAATCCCCTCAGTCATGGAATTAATTCAAGTCTGATGTGGCTGATGTCCTGAACAAGAAAAAGGGAATTCCATTTCTGTGAAAAGCTGACCTCTATTTTCATTGCATTTCTTTGAGTCTGAAAAGGGTGGAATTATTTTGAACAAAATAAAACCTTCTGTTTGAAAAGAAATAATTCTTTTTGTAGACATAATAAAAACTTTGGTTTACTTCAGACTAAACCAATTCTATTTTCCAGTTAATCTGCTGAAATAAATAAAATTAACTATTCATACATCCCAAATATGATACTGGTATGCTTAAAAACTCAATAAGGACAATGTAAAAAAAAATTATATTTTCCTTTTTTTTCCCTGTGGTTCTAATACTTCTCTATGGATATATGAAAAAGAAAACGAGGTTGGATATATGGGTTTTGCTGTTTGTGCTTTAAGAAAGTCTCTATTTCAAAGCTTTTGGCTATGACCAACTTGCTCCTGAATGATACAATGTCTTAAGCAGGTAATTATCTCTCACTTGCAAAAAGAATACACTCATTTTTTTTTAAATTGTGATTGAATGTTTTAAATATTTTCTAAAAGCTGTATCAGGAAACTCTTTATGAAATATTCCAAAATTGCCTTCAGTTTTGAACTGAAAACCACTTTAACAGTAAATGTACTCTACTGAATTTTGTATTGAGGTAAATTAAGCTCACTGACAAAAAAAATAAATCTCACTACTATCACAGACATTTAGGTCTTCATAAATCACAGTCTTGGTTACTTATTACTTCATGTTACAGTTCATGTTTAGATGCAGTCTGTTCTGATCTCATGTTTTTACAAAGCAATGACTGGAATATTCAATATATGACCAGGCTATCAGTCTAGTGAACTCACTAGTTTTCATACATAATTCTGTGTGCTGTAGATAAATCTGAAGAATGTTTTAAAAGATATCAGTGATCTTTCAACAACTATGTATGTTTAATTGTTTCAGGTATCTGCATTGTTGCTCAAAGTACTTCTAGTGTGGAAATGGAGAGTAATAATAATCAGCTTTCCTTGGCAACACATTTTACATTGCAGCTCCACACAGAGCACCATATCTTACCTTACATCCCAGACCAATCCCCCACTACCCACTCTTCTCTGCCCCCAGAATTCCCTAACATAACTTTTCCTGATATATACTCTATACCCTGTTCAAGAAAACTTAAGTTTTCTTTCAATAGTAGCCGATAGCAAGTAAAGGTTTTGATCACCTTCCCCATTCTCAAGTTTTAACACATCATGGGCGTGCAACAACATTAAAATACAATCAAAATGCAGTTCTGTGTTTTTCACTCAAACCTTTTATAATCAAAACACAGCAACAGGAAAAGAAAGGAAAAAATATTGTTTGTATTCAGACATGTTTCACCACACCATCTTTTGACCAGCTATTTAATTACAAAACCCCATACCATCTCCCGTTTTTGTGGTACTTCATTACATTCTACCAGACTCAATACACAGCCCTGATCCACTAAAACATTCTCATGACTTAATTCTACACTACTGTGGATTTGGTCAAGAGTTCACACTAAGGTGTTGGAAAGTTAAAGTTCTGCTGAAAGCATTTATTTAAATATGCCACAAATAATCATTGCCTACAGCTGCAGACTACAGGGATCCGTTTTGTTCCTACTGAAAATGGAAGATATTTCTGATGTCACATTTCTAACCTTATAAACTGGACAAGATTGCTTTGAGGTGAGGGAAATCTCATTCATGAGAACAGATCAACTCAGCTACCACTATTAACTAGGGTCCAGAAGACTGAGAACTACTTTGGAAATAGAAGGCATTCTCTTACGGATCGGTGCACAATAGGCATTGAAATAGTTAAGATGAAGTGCTTTTTGCATATGCCTCTCTTCAGGGATTATACAAACATCAAGACCAAACTGACCTTTGTACTGGAGTAATAATTCAACTTTATTCACAAAGCAGTTTTTTGTATTAGAAGTGCCAGCCTAGAAAACTGCCTACCCAGACACAAGCGAAAGAAAATGTTAATTTAAAAACATCTCAAAACATTGAGTTGGAAATATATTCTGATTTAATCTCTCTAACAACTAAAAAGTAAAAAAAGGCAGTAAAAGGTATACTATCTATATTCAAATCTCACGAATTAGTGCATAAGACAGTATTTTTAAACACAGAGGATAAGCAAAATCTTGCTTAAGATAACATTCTTTAGAAAAACTTAACTGACAGATTCTGTACAAGCTTTCAGACATTCTATAAGCTAAATCAAGAGCTAGTTTGAGACCAGAAAGCAACTGCAGGAATTCTCTCCAACATGGTTTATATTCTTGATTTTAAAAGTATATTTATACAGAATGCTAAAGCACTGGTGATATTTTTATTTATATATTTTGCACATTTATCTTAATTTTTCAGAATACAGTATCTTTAAAGAGATGACTAAAATTAAACTTACCAAGCTGAATGTTTCTGATCCACACAGACTGCTTAGTTTCCTTTAAAATTTTCTCAAAATAAACCCCAGCAAATCCACTGGAAAAGCATGCTATAAGAACTGCCATCAGGCCTACAAACTGAGATCCTGCTGAATGTTCCTTAGCAGCTGTTGCTTGAGAGTCTGAAGGCCACTGGATATAAAAAGTTATACAAAATTCACTAATAAAATCAAGTCAAGTTTGTTTACTAACAACAGTAACAGTTACTAAATAGTCACACACTTGTATAGTTTCATATTTTACACCATAAACACTTTTGAAAGGACTACAAAGCCATAATTGTTCTTTCTATATATCTGTAAGGAGTAAAATTGTGCCTGAACTGGGAGACTATCCATAAATCTAAACAGGTCCAGGATTTGTGTTTTATAAGCCGGAACTGTTCCTGCATTCCAGCATGTCTTATGGTCATTCACAGTCAGCAACTTCTGCCACCTGACAGTTACCTTACAAACAGAAGCACAGTTAGAAAATCTCTTACTCCAGCTGTCTTTAGCATGTGCCCCTCTTCAGTGATTTTGCAGACAGCTTAAAACAAGCTGAAATTTATGAAGCTAAATCCCGGAATACACTTAATGCTAACCAAACAAAATGCCATAGACCAAACCATACTGAAATGCCTGTTAATTACTATGTGAACATTTTGTTCTCATTTTAAATTATTACATTTGAAAATTCTATATTTTTCCCCCCAAATCCTGAAGTTTTAAAATAAGAAACTTCTAGGATATACTAAAATCTGCTAAAATTTCTTAAAATAGTTTTTATCTCATGACCCTGCCCTCTCAAAACTACTAACACCTGTACCTGCACTATGTAGAACAGAGACCAAGCTTTTCCTCTTAAAGTTAAGTTCAAGTAAATTTGGCATCCTGAAACTGTGTCACAAAGTGAGCCACAGGACTGTGCTGTCACAGAAGATCTGTGCAACCCTAATGTCTGAGGAAGTGTGCAAATTAATCCTGCTATCATTGTCACTTGCAGGTTGCTCCAGATGCCCTGTCAGATTCTACAGTAGGGCACTGGGGCACCATTTCTGGTGTCCTCTAGGCTTGGCCAGTTGTGCTTTGGAGCTCCTGACCATACCCTGGTGCACATATGCAGCTGATAGAATCAGGAAACTGTATAATCAGTACAGAAATCCATGTCCCTTGAATAAACACATTAAATAAACACAAACTACCTGTTAATATTTACCTGCACAAATGCCACTCCTGTCATCAATAGTAGTAATGAAAGCCACTGGTATACACCCAATTTCTTGCTCAACATGGACACAGAAAACAATGCTGTGGTGAGAATTTTCAGTTGGTATGTAACCTAGAAGGAACGAGAGACAGTTACTATCAAATTATTCATGGGATTTTTTGAAACTTACAGAAAAGTCCAAAAGTACAATACCTGGTACGTGGCTGCATCTAGGTTTGACAATGCTACATACAGCAAGTTATTCTGAAGAGTGTAAATCCCTGAAGGAATAGCAAGTTTAAGAGTTTCCATGGGTTTATTAAGGATTTCATCATGTAGCACTCTGTTCAGAGCCCGTAAATTGCACTCTACCCAAAGAAACAACAAAAGAAATAGTCATTCACTAAAAGGAGAATAGAAAAAAAAAGCATAATGTTCTATTCTTAAAGATTGTTGCACCCTTTTTATAGTTGTTACTAAGATCTCTTAGTACTATGTATGCTTCACTTTTATAAGCCCCATATATCTAAGAAAAAAAGCTGCAAAGTGTCTTCTTGTAGCCTGGAATATCAGAACTAGAACAACTATCCAAAATACTTTAAGTAAAACTTAGTGAAGCCCTATCAGTATGTCAAGATGATCCATTAAAGTGTGTCACCTAAAAAGCACCTATTTAATAGCCTACACTCATCAATATTTATGCATATACAATGATATTGTTAAGCATTGAAGATCATATGTGTGCGTCAAGGAGACAAATAAATTCAGTATAAAATGTACAAAATAAGAACTAGAGTATATCCGGTAAATTTTTTTTTTGAGCTTAAAACTGCTTCTTCCTGTAGTAACAAAATTGCTTCCTCCCTTCTTTATCTGCTGCTTATCACAGGCTTCTAAATTATCATTTATGCTTTGGACACCCTTAATGCTTTTATTTTTTTCCTACTTCTACATATTAATTTCTTAAACTGTCTGAGCAAACTCAAGTTCCAAGCTGTTAGAAGAAATTTTATGATTGCATTCCTCAGTATTCACATGCTTTAGAGAATTCTCTTCAGCAACTATAATACAGTATCTTGTATCGTGTGTTGAAGAGGGAAGTATTAGTGTCTTTCCAAGACTATTTCTTACTGGAGAAGGGAAATGCTTGTTGTATGTCTGTACTCATATGTCTGCTTTGCTATTGTGAATGCAATACAGCATGCTAATTATGAAAATTACTTGGTGCAACATTTGACACATACTGCTGTCTTTGTAGACCAAGAGAACACAGGCCAAAATCTTCAGAAGTTCAGCAATAACTACTGCAGTAGAGGACAAGTAACGAGGTCCTTCTTCTTTCAGTGTCCGAGAATAACGCATGGTCAAGACTAAACTTGTGGTCTGAAAAACCAGGATGCCCAAGGAAAGGTATTTTAAATTGGTAGACATTTTTTTACGTTTTTCTTCCTGAAACAGAAAAAAAAACACAAGCAAACCCAGGCTTAAAGGTAATATCGCAGAGAGATGTTCCCCTTAGGAACTGGCATATTAAAAAAAGTTATGGAGAGAGCTCAGCCAAATGAAAAACCACCACCCTAATCTGATACTTAAAAAGCAAGAGGAAATAAACACTGTTAAAAATGTTTTTCAAATATGTGGTTACACATCACTATGTTAACACTAGGTGGGCTACGAATCAAGCTGGTTCTGCCCAGTCAAAACTGCCCCATACTACGCAAAGGGATAAAGTCCTGCAGCGCACATGAAGAATATGTTGGGGAAGACAGTCAGGGTTATCCCTGCTTCAGGCAAAGGCAAACCCAACCGTGAGATTGCTTTTGCCCAGGACCTGGATGCACTCAGTGAGTGATGTGGAAGGATGGGGAAGTCCAAGGTGTACCTCAAGGGATTTGATTTTGGGAGAGAACAGCAAATAAATTAAATTGTATGATGATAATTGCTAAATAACTCTACCATTTTATGTCATCACTAATAAAATTGTTATATACCATACTGATAGTATCACAGTAAGATTTAAGAAATTAATGAAGGGTGAACTTAGATGAAACCAAGCAAAATGCAGCAATGATGGAACTAGAACTGGCTTCAGCTACTGTCACCCAGCAACTTCTTTAAAACTGACTTCTTCAGCCTGCAGACCATGAGCATGGACTATGTCAAATAAACCAGCAAAGAGCTCTGGATGCAGGATGCAACAACCCAACACTACCATCTGTCCTGCCCTGAAAGACTATCATGACAGATGGAGTCCAAAGTCATGGACTAAATTAACTCAACAGACATTTTAGAGGGATGGCTCATAGACTAATGGAATATCTGCATATGCGTGTATGCAGATCTATATACACACACATATAAGACAGGAAAGGTATAGGATCTGGACATGACATAGATCGTATAGAATAAGAGGTCAATAATGTCCTGGGTTTTGGCTGGGATATAGTTAATTTTCACAAGATGCTGGGAGGGGACACAACCAGGACAGCTGACCCAAACTTGGAAAGTGATATTTCTTACGTTATGATATTATGCTCTGTATGTAAAGGGGGCTGACTGGGAAGGAGTTGTCACTGCTCAGGGATGGGCTGGGTATCAGGTTTTGGGGCAGTGAAATCACCCGCTTTGCACACTCTTTTATAAGTACTGTTGCTATTTTCCACTTCCTTTGCTGTCCCAGTGAACTGTCCTTATCCCAACTCACGAGGTTTACCTTTATCTTCTGATTCTCCTCTGCATCCCACCCAGAAGGTGAGCGAGTGCCTGTGTGGTGCTCAGCTGGAGGTTGGGGCTAAACCATGACAGAAGAATAGATTTGATATAGCTGAGAACAAGGAGGAGAAACAGAACAGTTCCCATGAAGGGATGAAGAAGGGACATGCAAGGGCAAATATACTTCTGGAGAAATACCAGCAATATAGAGAAAATAGAGGAAGAAAAAGGGAAAGTAAAAAAAAAAAAAGAATTCTCTAAGAGAAATTACAGAATTAAACTTCATGAAAAAGTCTACCTATTCTACTGGAGAAAACTGAGACTGCAAAATGCATGTTTCTGTGATCCAACTTGCACAAACAATTTCTGTCACCTTTTTAATCTACCTAACTTTTTAAAATTGAGACTTGACAACTGGAAACACAAAGAGCAATATATGGTTAAGATGAACAACGCTAAATGTCATGAAAGCACACTTACAGATAAATTTTTAAACTTTTTGTTTTTCAGTTTTCAAAATGTTTCGGAAAAAAAATACAAATAATGGGAACACAAATCTCTCCTGAAGTCAGACCCAAATTTCTGCATTCTGTGAGCCTGTGAAGCAATAAAGGGTTTTACAAGTATTCTAAATTCTTAGACATCAATTCATTAAACTTCAAAATAGATCACAATGTAAAACATTAATGTTCACATGATTTTCTTGCTGAAATACAATGATCTATTTACAAAGCATCTTAAAATGCAATTTTAAATCACTAATACCTTGTTTATGAACAAGTATCAAAGCATTCAGCACGAACACATGCCAACAAGCACAGCAGTTTAATAAGCTCATCAGCAAAGCTATAAGGAATACATACCAGAACATTATCTTGGATCTTGTCTTCATTAGTAATCATGATAAAAAGGTAACTTTCCCCAGACAATGTATCTCAAAAAGGAGCCAGTAACAGAAAACATTTCTTTACCCTAATTCAGGGTACCCTAAAGCAGCTTCAGAGTTTCCAGAAGTCACACAAAATTGACTTTTAAGTGGCCAGTGTGATAGTTGAAATACAAATAATTTGTTAAAAGTTGTCCTGTCAGTTGTAAATGACAGGCTTGTAGAGGAGTGTGAAGTTTTATGCTGTACTTACAAATATTTTATTCACAGAGCAGGAACTAGAATCCTGAAACTTACGTATGCCAATAAAATAACCACCCTCTACTGAGTACACATAGTATCTTATCAGACCTCTTGATCCCTCCTTTTTTAACAGAGCTGTGTATGAGCTGCATTGAGCTTGGTGCAAACTGGGGATTGGATCCAGAAAAGGAGCCAAAAATACTGAAATACAAACAGTTGAACTGTTTTCCATTGAAGTTTCAGAGCAGTCTTAGATTTATTAATACCAGAAGTGTAATTGCTCTCTTCTAGCCATGAGTTCCTGCTACCCTCAGTGAACTACTGCCTTCAGTAACAGCCCACACTTTGATTGTCTTAAGCCAGTAGCCTAATGCATTTCCTGTACAGAGTTACAAGCAGGCTTAGGTTTCTCCCTGGGTTTTGGACTACTCAGTACTCCATAGGATGCAGCTGTTCCAAAAATCAGGTTTGGGTTTGCTAATTCAACGACTGGACTCAGTGACATTTGAACCATACTTTACAGTGAGAGGTGCCACGTACTTCTAACTCATTGACTGTAATGCTGCCTGTCACACCTGTTAACTCACTGACTAGGATCATTATTCTTTTATTAGTCTAGGTAAAAAGAAAAACCAAAAACCAAACAGAATGCTTCTGTGTAGTTTATTCAGTATATCATGTAGACACACCCTACTGCCAGATATATGGAAGGCAGGGGAAAAGGTTAACATCAAGTCTTTATAGGAAGCCCACATGCAGTAAGTCAAGATAATATTTACAGCCATGTAAGACCTGACTTCTGCACACAAATGTGGATGGATACTATCTGAAGAGTTGTTCTCCTTAAAAATATAAAGCAAGAGGACCCAGGAAAGGTTTTACAGAGTCAGAAAGCAAAACAGTCTACACAGGAAGTAATGCCTTCAGCTCAAAGTATCATACTGTGCAAGGTCCAAAAAACACCTGTTCAAAGGAAGCAGATCTTTTTTAAGTGGTAAAGCACGTATTTCCATTTCATTGTATTCATTCAGACAAAATGAGTAATTTTCTGGCTTGTAGATTTTTATCTCCTTTAGTAATTTCTCCACCACAGCCTGAAGTTTCCTATTTTCTGTTTTATTTTTATATCATCCCTACACCTTCCCCTCTAAAATACTGCTAAATTCTAGTATTTGTAGATGAGTTATGTTAGGCCAAAAGAAACAATCAATCTGACTTACTGAACAGTGAGCATACCATGTAATTTTTTTTCTCTATCCATTCTTAATAAAAATCGCTAATATCAATCATGGCTTAGTGGATGAGCAACCAGATTACATGTCTTTTCCTCACCTTAATATTTTATCTTTTAAAGATCTGATTACAAACTTTTGAGCTGCTAAACTGCTAAATATCTACAGTAATAGAATTTTGTGCAAGATTAACTATTAATTTATGAATTTATCCTAATCTTAAATTGGTAGGAGGTTTCAAAATCTGACCAAATTACTTTAGCTAGAGGTATCTAAAACACTAAAAGAGAACTCTAGAAGGAAACATGGCTATTTTATTTTAAGTACTCTTTAGTTAAACTCAGAGACTAGAGATTATCTTGAGACATTTTCCCATGCAAGAACAAAAAAGCCAGGGTAACTCCACAGATCCAGCGACTTCCCAAAATTCACACCATGCTGTTACAAATATCTTAAGGTAAAGTGAGCACAGAACTGTTAAGACTCAACTGTCATCAAATATCTAGTTGATCAGCATGTTTTAGACTCACTAAAATTTTATAATTGGTGTGCATTACATTTTCATATATTACTTTATACATAAAAAACATGTAATACAAGTTTATTTAATTGACTGTGCATTTCTCCTGAATCAATTACACTGAAAGTTCTTTCAGTATCCCAAGCTATCCAATATACTGCATTATATTTCATTAATTGTGTTTAAATTACTAAGAACACTTTTCCTGTAATCACTGCTGTTGGCTCACTTTTATTATATGCAGTAAATTTGGTTTTCCTTAAATTTCTGAATCTTCAAGAGGATATCAGGAAAAACTTGAAAAAAACCCCAACAAAACAAAGAAAAAAGTTACTAACTACTGTTATGCTTCCAATCTTCACAGTAACGGCACTACATGCATTGCATTCCTTCCAGCCTAGTTGTGAAATGTTTTCATTGCTGCCAGTCTTTTAGAGCAAAAAGCCAAATTACAGGAATTATTGTTATTGCTAGCTCTTACTCTGTTTTATGATTAATGAGTTTGACCACATAACCAAAAGGTACTTGCACATTAGTTAAAATACAATGCCAAATAGAAGCTGACAAACAGCCTCTTAAAAGTGCAAAGGGCATAGTTTAAATTTTGTGTGCCAGTACACCAAGTTCTATGCCTACGATCTGTTAGAAAATAAATACCAATTGAGTCTGCCTTATAGAAGGAAAAATAGTGTGGAAAGTATATTATTTTATTCCAGTGGAACAGGTACAGACACATTCCCTGGGCATTTGCTTTGAAATCAAGTAGCAGATTAAAGAAAGGTGATTGTGTTCTCTCTCCTATTTCTCCAATGAAAGGTGAGTCCAGTGCTGATGCTACACCTGTGCAAATATAGGAAGCTGGGAACAACGTGGAAAAGCACAATGGAAGGTGGAGCAAGAACTAGCTCATAGAACCTGAAGAGCCTTATTTTTATGTGACTTCCTTCCACACTCTCACAGGTGCACTGCCCACATCCCTGTGTTGGATAACGCACAAGGATCAAGTTACTTTCTATAAAACAACTACATTCCTTTGAGGAAAGTTCTATTTGATAGATTTTCTTTTTATTGGACTCAGTATTAAGTTTTTACCAAAAGCAGTAATACAACAAATAGTATAGAAATAAATGGATAGAAGGAACCTCATGAAGTTCAGAAAGGTCAAGCGCAAGGTCCTGGACATGGGCCAGAACAATCAATACAGACTGGGAGATGAATGAATTGAGAGAAGCCCTGCAGAGGAGGAGTTGAGGGTACTGGTGGATGAAAAACTGGACGTCCAGCAACATGCACTTGCAGCCCAGAAAGCCAGCCTTATCCTGGGCAGTGTCAAAAGAAATGTAACCAGCAGGTTGAAGGAGGCAATTCTTTGCCTCTACTCTGCTCTGGTGAGACCCCACGTGAGGTACCACATGCACATCTGGGGCACCCAGCACAGGAAAAATTGTTAAAGACCCTGTTAAAGCATGTCCCAAGGAGGGCCACAAAAATGATCAAAGGGCTAGAGCAACTCACCTGTGAAGACAGACAGAAATTTGGGGTTGTTCAAACCAAAGAAGGGTTCAGGGAGTCCTTATTGCAACTTTCCAATATGTAAAAGGGGCTTTTAAGAAAGACAGAGACACTTTTTACCAGGCCTGTAGTGTCAGGACAGGGGACAACTGTTTTGAACTGAAGAGGGTAGATTTGGATTGGATATAAGGAAGAAATTTTTTATGATGAGGGTAGTGAGGCACTGGCACAGGCTGCACAGAGAAGCTGTGGCTGCCTCCTCCCTGGCAGTATTAAGGCCCAGCTTGGATGGGGCTTTGGGCAGCCCAATCTAGTGGAGGGTGTCCCTGCCCATGGAAAGGGAATTGAAACTAGATGAGCTTTAAGGTCCTTTCCAACCCAAACCAGTCTGTGATTCTATGATAAATATCTTAGATGGCACTGAGAGTGCATAGACTTTTCTGAATCTATTAAATGCTACCGAACTGGCTTATGAACAAGATTTTACATACATATTAATACCTTTAGCTGCCAAATTTGGACCACAATCATTCAACAATGCATTTATTTCTGTCCCGCCATCCCAAATATGCATCTGCCATGTCTATATGTCTTTTATAAACCATAATATTATAAACATTTCTAATAATCTTAAACATTGTATTTCTCATTTCAAAATGTCACTGTTAATGTTTTCCTTCCTCCTCATACAGTAACTTCCTTCCCATCAGCTATCTATACTTGTCAGATGTTTCTCGCAATATACAGAGCACTTTTCAGCTAAACCACTGCAAATCACTTCATATTTTTAAAGCTTTCCTTTTTTTTTCCTTTTCAGTTTATTTATTCTTCTTGAATACCTGATGTGTATTAAGTACACTATGAAAAAAAACCCCTATTTTTCTCAGAGCTTGTATTTTTCAGAAGATTTATTAAAAGCAAATCCTCTAGCAACTTTTTTCCTTACTTTTCTAGCAGAAACAGAGTAACTAAGATTTTTTTTTTTACATGAAGGTTTCTTTCAAACAGTATTTCCAATTCCTCCATTTACATTAAAAACACAAGCTAAATTAGTGAGAAAAAAAAAACCTTAAAACTTCGCAGCATTCATGAGCAAGGTATCAAGCACAACCCTGCTCCTGCGAGCTCAGCTGGCTCCCTGCCACAACTGGCTTTTTGAAATCACGCAGATACTTTTTATCACTGGTAAGTGTAATCACGGACAGAGCAGTCACATGTTAAATTGTAACTGCACAAGATCAACCAATGATTTCTTCTCAACTTTGCTCCAAAAGCCTAGGCTTTCCCCAAGGATAGCAGAGGCTCCATCAGTGATGCACCAACTATCACGGAATCAGGGAAAACCACCGTTGCCAAATCTGACAAGGGGAACGCAATTACATATTAACTAATGTCAAATTTCAGACAGTCCTATAAATTGCTTGGGACTCAGGTAAGATTTTCTTACAGGCAGACAGAAAACCCAGCAAAAAGGGAACTTAAAGTATCAGAGATTTTGATGGACTCACAAAGTTATTTTTTTGTTTGTTCACAAAAGTAAAAAACAAAACCACCACAAAAAAAAAAATCACCATTCTAATCTATGTATCAGACAGAAAAAGGTGGGCATTGTGACTCCTAAATGGGAAGTTTGTGGCTAAAAACTCTTTAAGCCCACCCCCTTTATGCTTTACACCAAACCTTAGAATCCAAAAATAAGATTTCTTTGATTGATGAGAATCTGCCTGGTGAATATTAGAAAAATCACATATTGAGTGTTCAGGGAATGTTAGGCCCTCGCTGAGCTAAATCTGACACCAGTTACATTTCTTGTGAGATGAAGACTTCAACTATGTACATGGTTGAGTGCAGTAGTTTTATATTGACACAACAGTCATTGAGCCAAACTCTGCCTGCCAGCACAGAAATTTGATACAACCCACCTTCACTGCCTCTCTTTTTCAAACTGTACATATACTGTATTCCTTGTATAGATCACAGTATAGAGAGGTTCTAGCAGTCACGTTCAGATTCCATTAGCAAGCAGGCATTCAGTTCTAAGTTTCAGTTCAAATGCCCATCCCTCCTCCAGCATACAGGAGTGCAACACCACGAACAGAAGCACTGCCCAAATGCAACTCCTGCAGATGTATCAATCCAAGGAAGCTGCTTGATTTAAGGTGCTGGAAGGCTGAACACCCTGAATACAGATGGGATCTAACTACAGCTTACACTCAAGGCTATTTCTGAATTACTAATCAAGTCTGGGTGCTCAAGGCAATGTAGCCACCCTCCATCGAGGTGACCTAGTTTGAGTAGAGTAACATAAACTAGATAGCTCAGTGAAAGTATGGATGTAGATACACACTGCAGAAAGCTAGTGTTTGCAAATAGACAGTTGAACAGCGTGCCGAAGGGGTATGAATATAAGACAAGGTTCAAAAAGACAATGAGAAAATCCAGAACTCCTAACCATCTTACATCATTATGCTACAACCTAAGAAGTACAGATCTTAAGAATATCTCCTCCACTCTAGAGAAACCCTGTATTGTTGTGATCCAGCCATACAGCCCCCTGAGTTCCAGTTAAGGCCACTGAGCCTGCACAAGCAGCATGCTTCAAGGTATGAACTTAAGCAATTAGTAACAATAGGCCCAGGTGACAAGCAATTCAAGAATAAGAGGAATAGGTACATCTAGTAAGCCTGTCCCAAAGATAAAAAATGTTTATCCTCACTTAACACTGCCAAATCTAGAACTATTTTAAGCAGACACATGTGATTTGATTTCCCCAGATAACTAGTTCAGATGATCCCTGCCTTTTTCTTGTTACTGCAAACAGCAGTGTAACTAGCATAAGGAATTAGGCTGTGAAGGCAGTTGTTAAAGACACAGAGTCACTTTAATGATACATTAAATAAAGTCATTTTGTACTATCACCACAGTGTTTCTCAAAACCAATATTTTTGCTCTGCATTCTAATTCTACAAATAAGCACATCACTTATCCCAACCAGAACTATAATTTTTGATCAGAAGTTCTCACAATGCCTGAAAACATACAAGTAAAACATGAGCTAGTTTCTAAAGAAAGGTTAATGTAAATAAGTTTCTCCATAATTATCACTTCCTTCAAATTCACTCTACAGTCTCTAAAGAAATTTTATGTTGCTTATTCTTTCATAGGAGAAAAGTATGCATCACAGAGCTAAAGTCTACTCTAGTGAACTGTCTATAGAGAGACAGCTTTTGTCCTGTGTACTAACAGAGAAGAGCTGAACAGGTCAGGTTCAGCTCAGTTCACAAAGAGTTTGGATGACTCAAGTGCAGTACCTATAGAGAAAGGCAATCCCACAGATTTTGGGAGAAGCAGGTGGTCACCTAATGTCTGCACATATGTTGTTTAAAAGCTAGGGTTGCCTTAGATCCCAACGTTCCTGTGTAGAGGCCACAGTGGCAGGTAAGCTTCCCACTATGGTACTCAGTTTTAGTACAGCTAATTACATATGTTCTTTACACCCCAAATAATACATCCCTCCATTGCAGAAAACAGTCTCAGTCTTCTCCTCCCAATCATTCTTTAATTTTTTTCTGTGCTACTCAAGTCTTCCTCACTCCCATTTAAGATATAGTTTACAGGATTCAATAAAATGAAACAACTTGGAAGCTTTTTGGTGTTTATCTTTTACCTTCCAGCCTATTCCATGATACATATTATGTTAATTATATCTACATTTTCTGTTTTTCTGACTTAATACATATACCCTTTGTACCACTAGAACATTTCTCATTTCAAAAACCCAGTATGAAATTGTGATTTCACAAAGCATGAATTTCTGTAAACTTCACATACAGCACAGCAAGCATAGCAAGTACCTCCTCAGCAGAGCACCAGCTGCACCTACACCAAAAAGAAACCTAGCAAGTGAGCCACAACCATACCAACGACACAGCCACTGACCAGGTCTGTACCCCTTCCCTACTCCACGGATAGCTGCTTCACAGTAGCTTCACCTTCACCACTCCCCTCCCTCTCTCATCCCCAGACCGCTCAACTGACAGACATTTCTCTCAGTATTTTCTCAATCCCCCTCTTTCCCCCCCCGCAGCCTTCTCCCGCTGTCCTGCCTCCCACCCCATCCCCAAACGTCTCCCCCTCCTACACCAAAGGCCTTCTCAGGCTTCTTCCCTCATCGGTAACCCTTGGACAGCCTCAGCCAGGCTCTGCTCCTCCCGATTCCAGCCCAGGCCTCCCACCTGCAGCAGCCGGCCGGCGACCCAGCTCAGCTCGTACGAGCCACCCGGTGTTTCCGGGTGCCGCGGTCCCGTCCCGCAAAGGCTCCGGCTGCAGCCGTGGCCCCGCCCGTTCCGTTCCCAGGGCCGCGGCAAGCAGCGCGACCCGTCCGTGACGGGCCCCGGAGCCGGCGCGGCCGGGAGGGAAGCAATAGCCCGCCCGTGTGGGAGCGGCCGGAACGGGTTGGTGTCTGGAGGCGGGCAGGGGCAAGCAGGGGCTGTGGTGCCGCGGCCGCTGGAGACGCGGGGCAGGAGAGTCCCGGAGGGCTGTGGGGCGAATTCTTGCGGCTGAAGGAAGCGGCGGCCGGGCCGGTTCCCGTCTCAAGCAGCGCTGCCCGTACCGCCGCCTCCCGCCCTGGGGCTGCGTCTCGGGCCGCCCCGGCGGGCTGCGCGCGGGGTAGCGCCACCTCACGCAGCCGCCCTCAAGCGAGCGGTTTTCCGTCACGGGACGGGAGCTGCAGTGCGAGACACGGGCACCCGGTGTGACATCCAGGATAAATTTATTGAAGTGCAAGGCCAGTTCAGATGAAGATAAGGACCTCTCAGAGAGAGCCTCACTGCATATACCAAAAACGAACTGTCCACCAGATTTTGGAGACTGTGTTTAGGCAGAACTCTTTTATGCCCCAGTGACAACTTCAGGCGCTGAGGTTGGCAAAGGATGATGTGGCCCATGCGACATATCACCAGAGACAAAAATAGAGGTAGCAGCACTTGAATGGAAATATATTTCATTAATTACAATTGTAAACCATGGGAAACAAGCATGCTACTAATAAATGTAATTTTAATACTAGGCACATGTTTGACAAAACATTAATGAGAAGTATGCATTAGGAGAATGCTCTTCGTCTCACAGCTACCGCTGAGGCAGGACCTGTGGGAGCAGCGTTATGATGGACACACCACTACTCATGTTATGGCAGAACAACGGTCACTACACAGACGGGGGCTCGGGCAGCTCCAAAAGAGTTTTCTGCAAGGTGGGGAACTGCTCCTGAACTCAAAAATGGGCTGTGGTCTTTCTGTGACCACATTTACTGTACCTGCTTGCAGAGGTCAGCATAATTCTTGAAATTAAACTTGCAGGTATGTCAGGTATCGCAGGTTAGACTAAATGCTTGAGAAAAGGAGCCAAGATGCTATCAGTTCTATGAACTTAATTAAATTTCCATTCCTTCCCAAGAGAAAATACATTGTTTTCCAGTAGCTTTTAGAGTCTCAGCCTCATCTGGGGTGCACTGGCTCATACACTTTGCTACAGAGCTCTAGGTATTTGCAATCAGTGAACAGAGTTCAGTATTTCTTCTCAGCTGTTTGGCTTCTCTGATGAATAAACTTTAATTAATCCCCCTAAAATTTTAGTCTTATGGAGTTGGTTTTGTTTGGGGGTTTTTTTTGTTGTTGTTGCTGGTTTGGATTTTTCCTTGCAGCCTCCATATTGAACTTGCATTTGATTACAACAGACTAAAGCCATTACTCATTTTAGCATCTTTTCTTCTGTTCCTTGGAGGACTGCTTATCAGATATTTACATTAGCCGTATTTTGTGTGGTGATTAGGCATAGTGGTCAGTTTGCATATACAATGATTTGTTTGACCTCATCCACTTTGATTAAAAACCAAATATTTTCAAAGTATTTGTCAAACCACTCAGATTTCAGGTAGGTGCTCATTCCATTCCCCATTGGAAATAAGAATAACTCATAGGTAGGGTAAAACATACTTTCCTAAAATGATCCCTAAAACACTGACAAAACTAATGATATCTACTAATGACTAAAACCAAAGATAAACTAATGAGAGGCATTGACATACTAGCTAGACATACAGCATAACAGCCAAGCAGCATCTGCCAATTTGACTTAAAGGTATTTCTTCTTTCTTAAATTAATCTAGTATTACTGAATATAATCCATGTCTAGGATGCCAAGCAACTCTTCAGAAGTTCATATAGACCATTTTGATGTTGCAGCAGAGAGTGCAAAGGCACTCAGAACACTGAATAACAGCAGGATGCGGGGAGTGGAGTGTTTCCCAGCAGAGCTCTATAAAAAAAGAAGGGAAAAAAAAGTGCAATTTGATAAGTCCAATTCAAAATATTTCTATTTATTAGTATTATAAAAGCATAGAAAGTTTCAGAGGAATCTTTTCCTGTTGGCTCCCTTCTGTTATGTAGACCCTTCAGATGTTAAAAGATCATGTGCTACATCTATAGTACACAAATCAGCACGCGTTCAGTTTTCAAGTGATGGACAGGATCAAAAGTTTAAAGGACTTAAGTGGTCCCACTTTTACTCATCTTTGTTGATACTACTGGCATTTATTACATTGCACATTTATTCTTATGTATTTATTGAGACACAGGAAATCTGATAGATACCTTGCAGTATATACACTACTTCATTTTCTACAATAAGTATAGGAAGAAACAAGTAGAAACTACAAAGAGGAAAAGTGCTTACCACTTGACTGCCACCCGAGGAAGGTGAATTCTGAAAAAAAACCCAAATAAATAAATCTTAAAGTGTTCCTACTTAATGGTTTTGAACGCAGTTTTGCCTGTGATCAATACAATTTTATTTTATCAGCTTAACCCACAGCACAGTTTTATGTTGTTCAAGAGGAAAGCAGATTTGCATAGATAAAATAAATAGTTTTAGTTATTCAGCTTACATCTGACAATGTCAGCTAAAATTGACAGGGCAAGAGTCTTTTTTTCTCTCATTCCATTATCTTATTTCAGGCAGAGTTTTCCATCCATATAGTTGAAAGAGGATGTTAACAGTTGATGAGTATTGGGGGAAAAATGGGCAAAACCAGTGAAAAACTCAACAATCCTTCTTAGTTAAAAAAAGCAAAGGATTAACTGAACAGAGGCTATAAACTTCTACACAGAGAACAGGAACTTAACAACAGAAGACAGCAAAAAGTAACAAGGCCATAACTAGACTGTGAACCAAGAGATTCAGATTTAAAAAATAACTGCTACTGAAATAGCTTTCTCAGGCTGAGGCCATATTTTCCAGTGGTTTCTTTAAATATGCTCTAACACAAATGGAACGAATACAGAATGTTCTCTTCAGAACAAATCATTCTGAAATTGCACTATCAACCACCCAGGTTCTTTGTTTACTAAGAAAAGAAGATGAAAATGCTGTGATGAAAGTATTCGTACCGGTTTCCCGGAGTAAGTGTTTCCTGTGGTAGAGGAGCCCTGTAAAATAATTGTAAGCCATTTATTTTTGTGGTACAAGACCCCTAGTGAATTGTGTTCAAAGAGCACACAGCAGTCTTGAAAATGCCCTAGATAATATTAGTTTTGATACTGACTTTGATTTTACCTTTTCCCTTGCTCTTTTCCCCCTATTTTAATTGAATGGTCTCAAGTAAGCATAGCTGTGTCCTCTTGATTCCATGAATAGCTTCAGAGGATTTTCAAAGCAATGTCTCCTTGACTGAACTACAAAGTTTGGAACTGAAACACTTACCCTTATTCAAATACACCATTCTTAATAGAACGTTCCAAGCACGTTCCTGTGAGCAATGGAGTATATAAAATCTTTGCTATCCAAGGAATGAATGCTGCCTCAGCCTAAGGTTCAAGTTTGAACAAAATACTCCAATTTTTATTGGTCAGTTTTCTCAGATATTTTCTGTTGTAACATAATTTTCAATATCAACCTCATTGTTACCTATTTTAAATGCACCAATATCCACATTTCTACCTTAGGTGTGGAATACTGAAATAAGAATATCCTTACTGGCTTTCCTTGATGACTGCCTCCTGAGGAAGATGAACCCTGAAAAAAAGATACCTGTTTTCTACTCTAAGGCCATTTGTACTTGAATATACTCTTGCTATCTGGAATGAAGTACCACAGGAGAAAGAACACTGATTTGTGTCCAGTCATCCAAAAATCCCAGGGAAAAGTGTATTTGAAATACAAATATTTAACATATTTCTGTTACAAGTATTTTGAATGAAGTATTATTCTGAGAATTTAATTCAAAGTTCCCATGAAAAGAGTTGTTTTGTAGTTACATTTTTAATATATAGAAAGGAAAAAATCCAATTAACCATTAATTCACCTGGATCAGTCAACAGTTAGATTTGAGGGTGGAGGGGGGAGAAGGTAAATGTTAATAGTCCTTTACTATAGCCCTACTTGAAAGCTCTAATAAGGAAGGTCACTAAAAGTGGATACTGAAAAAAAAGAGATGCTGTACTAGAGTCTTGGTTTTCTAGCAAAGTTGCTCTGCTTATTTGAACATCATTGCCAACAAGATATCTTACAAGCATAACCTCTAAGAAATGCCATCTAACATGCTACACAAAATGTCTCA
>VZTU01025880.1:0-14038 GCA_013400835.1 Zapornia atra
TTAAGTATTTTACTTAGTTTTTCATTATTTTTCCATGCCTGGAACCTCGAAGTGCCCACCAGATACATGCAACTGATTTTACAGCATACAGTGCACCAACAGTCTGCAGGGACAATACATTCAGTCCACAACCTATTTACTTTTAAGCTATACAGCTCTCATAGTATTCTGCCCTGGTAAGCAGTACCAGCCCCCTGTATTTACTGAAATACACCACTATTATTTTGAAGTACATGTTAAATGCTGACATTATACCTAATGGCTTTGAATGTACTCATATTTCTCTGCAAACAGTGCAAATATAACTTTATACACATATATATGTATGTATATATAATGTTATATTATATAGTATGTTATGATATTGTGTGTATATAAATGCTCTGCTATTTAGAAGGCAAATTGAAGGCCCAAGAGCAATGGAAATGACACATGACTAAGGGCATTCACATAAATCCTTCTAACTTACTCTGGAAAGTTTATGGGTGGCCTTTGGGGCAGTGGTGGGTATACTGAAAACATATTTGGAGGTAGCTGTTCAGTGAGACCTCACACACACACACACATTTGATGAGAAGCATCTCCCCTGTGAGGAAAGGCTGAGTGAGCTGGGGCTGTTCAGCCTGGAGAGAAGAAGACTCAGGGGGGACCTTATTAATGGTTATCAATATCTGAAGGGTGGGATGCAGGGGAATGGCCAGCCCCTTCTCAGTGTCTGTGGGGACAGGACAAGGGGCAATGGCTGCAAGTTGGAGCATAGGAAGTTCCACAGCAACCTGGGGAAGAACTTTTCCCCAGTGAGGGTGAGGGAGCCCTGGGACAGGCTGCCCAGGGGGTGTGGAGTCTCCTTCTCTGGAGAGATTCCAGCCCCGTCTGGACACCGCCCTGTGTGCCCTGTCCTAGGGACCCTGCTTTGGCAGGGGGTTGGACCCCATGGGCTCTGGAGCCCCTTCCAACCCCTGTCATTCTATGATTCCATGATTTTAACATTAGTGTTGTTATAAATCCCTTTTTGTACTCTCAGAACTGCACACACTGTTCTTTCTAGTTCACCAAATGAACTCCTTCGCAGGATGTATGGAGTAAGCAAGCCCCATGTTCTTAAGCAGACAAAAGCTGTCTGTTGGGACTCAGCTCTATGTCTGCCTGCCGAGCTCCTGGAGAGATAGCTTTCTCAGTACCACTGAAGGTTGAATTAGTGATGGTTTGCACAACCAGGCATCAACCGTTTGAGTCGGGTTGCAAATACAGGCATGAGTTACATCTCTTGAGAGCCAAAACTGGGAACTGTCAGCAGTATTTCATATCACAGAATCCCTGGGTTGGAAAAGACCTTTAAGATCATCAAGTCCAACCATTCCCATCCTGTGCTAAACCAGATCCCTGAGCACCTCATCTCCCCTTTTTAAACACACCCAGGGAAGGTGACTCAGCCCCTCCCTGGGCAGCCTGTGCCAGGCCCTGACAACTTTAGAAATCTTCCTTTAGAAATAGATCTGTGCCTGGTCTTTTTGTTCTAGAATCTTCTGAGGTGCTCTTGGTCCCCAGATGGGAGTAAAATCGCCGGGGGATCAGCTGANTCTCCTGTCCCCTGGCTGAAGAGACCATCCCCCACCTCTCTGCACCCTCCTGGCAGGGCAGGGGAGGTGGGGAGAAGGTCTCCCCTCAGCCTCCTCTTCTCCAGGCTCAACACCCCCAGCTCCCTCAGCTGCTCCTCAGAGGATTTGCCCTCCAGCCCCTTCCCCAGCCTGGTTGCCCTTCTCTGGACTCGCTCCAGGACCTCCATGTCCTTCTGATGCTGAGGAGCCCAGAACTGGACCCAGCACTCGAGCTGCAGCCTCCCCAGTGCCCAGTCCAGGGGCACAATCCCCTCCCCAGACCTACTGGCCACCCTGTTTCTGACACAAGCCAGGATGCCATTGGCCTTCCTGGCCACCTGAGCTCACTGCTGGCTCATGTTCAGCCTGCAGCCACCCAACACCCCCAGGTCCTTCTCTGCCTGACAGCTCTCCAGCCTGACAGCTCTCCAGATATTAAACTCTACACATGTACCAGGTGGGATGTTTCTTTAGTCTTTTATTATTATATTAACATTTTCATTTTGCAGCAGGATAGAAGTGTAGATGTTAGCTGGTATTTTTCTCATTGTAACTGCAAGGAGAAAATTCCAGCATGCTCTCTTGCCCAAAGTTAAGTTTCACAGGCAGTGTGGGGATATTAAAAGCTGTATCAACAACTATAAAACTAATCCATGCTTCCTAACTGGGGAAAAAAGAAAAGAAAATAAAAATTGAACTTGATGGCCTGATTAATTTGACTGTTTCGAAAGGAAAGACAAAGAAGCACCTGGACAAGCTTTCATTCAGAAGCCAAACAACCTCTTATAGAATCACAGAACCACAGACTGGTCTGGGTTGGAAGGGACCCCAAGGGTCACAGAGCTCCAACCCCCTGTCACAGGCAGGGCCACCAACCTCCAGGCCTGGAGCTACACAAGGTTGCCCAGGGCCCCATCCAACCTGGCCTGCAACACCCCCAGGGATGGGGCACCCACCCCCTCTCTGGGCAGCCTGTTCCAGCCCCTCACCACTCTCTCTGCAAAGAACTTCCCCCCAATCTCTCCTCTAACCCTTCCCTCCTCCAGCTTCACTCCAGCCCCCTTGTCCTGCCAGTCTCTGCCCTTTAACAAGCTGATTCCCCTCCTGTTCCTCTGCTCCCTTCAGGGACTGGCAGGCTGCAGTGAGGTCCCCCCACAGCCTTCTCTTCTCCAGGCTGACCCAGCCCAGCTCCCTCAGCCTCTCTCCATAGGGGAGCTGCTCCAGCCCTCTGAGCCTCTCCCTGGCTCCTCTGACCCCTCTCCACCAGCCCCACATCTCTCTTGTGTTGAGCCCCAGCTCTGGACACAGGACTCCAGCTGGGGCCTCCCCAGGGCAGAGCAGAGAGGGACAATCCCCTCCCTGTCCCTGCTGCCACCCCTCTGCTGATGGAGCCCAGGATCCCATCTCCCTTCCCAGCTGCACCAGCTCACTGCTGCTCATGGGCACTTTCTCATCCCCCATGACACCCAGGCCCTTCTCAGCAGGGCTGCTCCCCAGGAGCTCTTCTCCCAGCCTGTACCTATGGCTGGGATAAATGTTGCTATTGTTAAAAGTTAAACTTCATTCTAGTCAGGTAGACAAATCTGAAAGGTCTAAATTCAGCTGGAACATTTAAAGTAGTTATGGAGGTCATAGCACTCATCTGTTAGAAATAACAGAGATTTAAAGCAGTCCCTTCCCTGCAGATAGATTACACTAAATATGGCAAAATATAGTAAAAATATGGTAAAATATAGTAAAAATATGGTGAAAATATGGTCAAATACAGTCAGCACATACACTGTAAGAACTTCCAGGTTGCTCTTCATGTAGAGGACTAAAAAATCCCAGCCCAGTGAGGGCAGGTAGGGCTGTCCAGTATAAATATAGAATAATAACAGAGTCAAATAACAAAAGAAAAGTGAGTTAAACATTCTGGCAGATTAAAAAAACCCAACAAACCCCAACCCTAAAGGCTCCCATTGTGAAAGGCACTTGGTGCCCTTAAAGAAGGTATTTTGTGTTGCTACCAGCTTGAGGGCTTTAAAAGATTTAATTGCAGAGTGGGTTGAGTCAGGAGACTGTCACTGGTAGGAGAGAAGATGCAGTTAGCATCTACTATTTTTTTTTTCTGAGAATGTAACATTTTTTCTTGCTATTTAATTACATGAGAGAGGGTTTGGGGTTTTATTTTTTTTATAGTGGCTGTTTTTCTTTTTTCTCTCTTTTTTTTGAATTTAGGAATCATGCAAAGTGAAAATTATTAAGCTCTGTGTGTATATTTCTAAAAGACCCTCTTTGTGTAGGTCCTGTGGTGGCTTTGGAAGGGCTGCTCTAGGGCAAGTAAGTATTTAGCTGCCACTTTCTTCTCACTGTTCTTTATATCAAGTTTGTGCATTTCTTACTGTAGATCCCATTTTACTTTTCATGCAGTAACTGATTCCAAGCCTCCTTACAGAGTCACAGAGCTGTAGGGATTGGAAGGGACCTCCAGAGCCCATGGGGTCCAACCCCCTGCCAAAGCAGCTCCCTAGGACAGGGCACACAGGTTGGTGTCCAGATGGGTCTTGAATATCTCCACAGAAGGAGACTCCCCAGGCTCTCTGGGCAGCCTGTCCCAGGGCTCTGCCAGAGCTCACAGGGACAAAGGTTTCTCCTTATGTTCACATGAACCTCCTCTGCTCCAGCTGCACCCGCTGCCCCTTGTCCTGTCGCTGCCATCCCTGAGCAGAGCCTGGCTCCATCCTCCTGACTCTCACCCTGTACATATCTATAGACACTGATGAGGTCACCCCTCAACCTCCTCTTCTCCAGGCTAAAGAGCCCCAGCTCCCTCAGCCTCTCCTCATGAAGTCTACACATCTGCTAAAGCTGATTTGGAACAGCATTCCCTGATTTCAGAAGCACAAGCTGTGTAACCAGAGAGGATGGAACAGGCGAGTTGCCAAGGGCCAGTCCTGCAGGAGGCATTGCTGCTGGAATAGGATGTACAAGGCAGTCCCCTGGCACTGACACCTGCTTGCCTGGCACCCAGATCATTGCTTACAATCTCTTATTAAGCATCATGGGCCAGATTGCCTGTTTGATTTTAACCAAGGTACAATTGCATCAAAATAAGGTTCAGAAAAGCTGCAATGGGGGTGTGAGTTACCCCCCCAACTCCATTCTGTTTGAGTGACCAAAGCCCCCAGTCCTGTGTATGCTCAGTGTTTTGGATCCTAAATTATAATATCTGGCCAAACCCTCCCCCACCCCCACTCCCACCCCCATTTTTGCCTTTGATCCTCAGTTAAAGCAGACTGAGAAAATCCCTTTATAATTGGTTAACAGTTCATGGGGCTAAAATTGTTGTTGTAGCACAATCTGTGGGAACAACACAGGAGAAACATTTCCTGCAGAAAGAATGCTGAAGTTTAATTACTACATATGGCAGGAGAGAGGATTTCCATTTTTTGGGCCCTGTGTTCAGGCAGTTACTAGGTAGCCAGCTTGTACTGGAATACTGATGCTTTGGTCTAATCTCTGCTGTGCCAGAGAACAGTGGAGGGGCCTCATTCTCATGACAGGGTAGAAGGAATGCTCCACATTTCTTAGGCCTTATCATCATGTACATGACTATGCCAGGCAGTTTAATTAATAACTGTCGACATCTTGCCATTTATCATTACCCAAACAGGAGGTGAGGACCCTTCCATATGCCATGCTGTACAAACAAATTAAAAGTTGTCTCACCCAGTCTCTCACGGCTTTGCTGCTGTCAGTCACTCATCTCGTCCTTCCTGCAGCTCAAAGACTCACATCTTATCTTGCTCTCAGGGCTGGGTAGCTATTTATGTGTCATGAAACAAAAACACATGCACATGCAAGCCTGGTGGATCAACAACCTTGGTTAATATCATTAGAGAAGGTTGAATTACTGAGTTTACAATTTACTATTAGATTTGAAATGTATGTCAAGGAAAAAATGCTCCAGGAGGAAAAACACACATGGAAATGAGGCCTTGAGACAGTGGGAAAATGCTGCAAGTCAGGTAACAGTGTCAATAAGAACTTTTCTCACTGACTGCAAATATCCCTAGAGCAATACCTTATTCTCATATCACACAGCTAAATACTAAGTAGTTTGGTATATGTAAATCTTTCTTTGAAATCTGATTACTGTTCTGCATGTGCCTTAGGACTACTCAGAATGACTCTGGATGCTGATTCAGTGAAAAGTAATCATGCTGCATAGATTGCTATAGGTGTAGGTTAAGGGACAATTAATACAACTTTAATATAAGAATTTTCATAGTTTTAAGAGTAGTTTCAGAGAAAGCTGGAACTGTGGAAGCTGCTTGTGAGAGCAGATGCAAAACTCAACCATAACAATGCAACAGTCCCAGCCTTGGAGATAAAGAAGGAAGAATTGGGGTGTTTTTAGGAATAGTTTTGGATTTGAGCAGAATTTGGCTGTGATCACATCAGCTGTTTCATGAAAGAGGCTACAAAACTTCACCATAATAGAGCAACAGCCTGGAAACTAGAGGAAGGAGGAGATAGAGGAGTCCTAAATAATGAGACTAATGACCAATTAAAAGACAGAGTCTATCTTGTTTTCAGTGAAAAACTAACTAGTCAGGGGAGGTGTTGGGAGCCCAGATCAGCATGGAGAAGGAACGTAAAGAGCATGGGCTGAGAGAGAGGAAGACGTCCAGCCTTCATCCCTGACGCCCCCCAGAAGCCCCCCTGAGTGTCACTGAGCATGCTCTAGCTGGGAGGAGTTAATGGAAATGACTTCCTGGGAATAATTTGCATAACCCTGCCTTTTCTTAGGAATGATAATGAATCTGTAGAGTTAATCTGTATCAACAGGAGAAATGTGGCTTGAAGGGGGCACCCATGTGGAGGAGCGATCGATCCCCTGTGTGCCCAGCGCTGCAGTAAAGGATCCTGCTTCACACTCACCAAGGCTCCTGAGGTTTGATTCTGGCTTTCTGAGGCATCAATACTGGGCAGGATTTCATTTCTCACAGTCAAACAAAATTTTCCTCTCCATGAATGCTTCGATCCTTGGTAGTATTTTACACAAAAGCTCAATTTCAACTGAAATGAGGAGCTAGAGCAGTACTGTGAGTAACACACTGCCAAACACAAGCCACTTATGGTAAATAAACTGTTCATCAGAGGGGCTGCTCTGTCTTTGGGGGAGCAGTATGCTGGGGCTGTACACAGAGCCCCACAAGTCTCATTATTGAAGTTAAAACCCAAGAAGCTGAACTCTCTCTCTTTACAATAAACTGAATTGTGAGAGATTTTCATGTTAATTTGTGGATGCAGACAGAGCCTCTGGTACCACTGCAGCCAGGGGACAGGGCAGTGCTGGTTTGGTGTTGCAGGTATGACTCTGAAGGAGCCACATCAGCCTTGGTGTTTGAAGGCCAGAAGGAGGTGACAGATTCCTGCAAGGGCTGCCAGGCCCTGCCTTCCAAAGGATTGTATTAAGTCCTCATTAAAGCCACTGGCATGATTCTTATCACACTTTGAGCTGGGCAAGTTGTGGCACATGGCACTCTGAGGGGCTGCCCAGAGAGGGGGTNCTTTACAGACAGCATGGTGAGGGGCTGGAACAGGCTGCCTAGAGAAGCAGTGGATGCCCTATCCCTGGGGGGGTTCAAGGCCAGGTTGGATGGGGCCCTGGGCAACCTTGTGTAGCTCCAGGCCTGGAGGTTGGTGGCCCTGCCTGTGGCAGGGGGTTGGAGCTCTGGGACCCTTGGGGTCCCTTCCAACCCAGACCAGTCTATGATTCTATGACAGCTCAGGTTGGAAGGGTGGTCATCCAGTCCATGTTTTACAGGGAAAGGAGGGGAAAAACCCACCAAGAAGCTAACAGATATTTAAAGAGGTTCCTTACGTCTTCGGGTTGAAGTAGATGTCACCCCAAAGCCGCTTTGCAAACTCCTGGTAATTGATGTCTCCTAAAAGGACAAAGCAAATGGCAAAAGTCTCTCAGCTGACACTGTATTTCTCTCACCTTGGAAATCTTTGGGGTTTGGCTTTTCAAACAACCCTGAGGTTTTAACAGATTGGTGCTGGACTAGTAGGCCCTGAGCTGGGGAAACCAGGCAGAGAGGTGAACAGGAACAGCCCACTGAGGACCACAGCAGCAGCCCAGCTACGCTGTGAGCTCGACCACTTGCTTCTCACAAACATTCCAACCCTCTCAATTACACCCAAGGTTAGAGCTGAGAAGAGCTGAGAAGAGCTGGGCTGCCAGGCGCCGCGCTGCAGGGACCCCGCTACATCTGCTTCACTCTTCTACCATTAAACACCACAACCTGACGCTGCAGCACCAAGGTGCTGGCATGGCTTACACCCCATCTGCCCCACGGGCTTATCACAGGCATTTTCTGCCTTGCTGAACATCTCCAGGTTCTCTTCTCTTTTCCAAGTGATGCACTGAGTGCCTGGCTGAGTACCCGAGCGCTGACGGAGCAGCGGCAGCGCTTGGCTGTCAGGGTAGATTTACAAATAATAAGACAGCAGGGATAATTTACAGCTCTTCCCCAACAAGCTTTTGCTGTGGGCAGATGTGCAAGCATAAGAAATTTCACGGTGGCTGCGGTTCTGACAGTTAAACTGCTATAACTTGTGTTATTTGAAGGGTGGTGGCTGCACACAAAATCCCTGGTGGCCACGATCCAGTGTGACTGCTTTCAAGTACCCACTCTGCTCACGTCCCAGTGGCATCTCCTACAGACAGTGCCCACGTCCTCAGCAGTCCCCCAAGGAAGGGGCATCATCCTAGCAGGCATGGAGTTAACGCCGCGACGCCCAGGGAGCTCATTTATTTCTCCAAACTCACGAGGACACATGCTAGGCCTGAAACATCAGTGCCTGACCTCTACAACTTCATCCTCCCCCAGGCTAACTTCTTTGCAAGAGCTCAGCCAGCTGCTTTACAACATCCTCCTTCCACTGGTCGTGGCTCCTGACAGATCACCCCTAACTCCCCAGTGTGAGACTTCAAAAACCCTGGCTGTACCGCTGGCCACTTTCACAAGTGGCAGATTGCCTTCAGTGGGCACCAGGGAACAGACAATTAAATCAAAGGCAGGAAAAGAGAGTTTCTTAAAAAAGAAAGAGGGCAAGAGTGCAAAACCTTGTGGGGCCAAGCTTGTGCCCAGCTGCAGCTGAGTCTCAGACTCTGGAGACTTTAGTGAAAAGGCAGGCAGGACTTAACCACTTCGCTCCTGAGCTCTGCTGATACAGAAGGAAACCACAACACTTACACTTGCACTCCACTGTCGTAGCTGGGCTTGTTTTTTCTGCTTAAGGGTACATATAAAACACTGGCTTCATACCCAGGAAACATTTCTCAGGAGAAATTATGTAGCTAAAACTAAGTCAGAACTGTATTCCTGCTTTTTACCAGCCAGGGCTCTGATCTGCAGAACATCTCAACTCCCAGAGATTCAAAACTGCATATGCAGTCCCTGTATCTGCAGTGAAAGCTGGACAGCTAGGAAAGCCTCAACAAAATCAGTTAGAAAGTGAGATGTTAAAGTGCAGGAGGTTTCTGGATAGTCCTCACCATATGTGTCTGCATAAATCTTTGCGAAGGATCCCAGCGTGAAGCAGATGCTGTACTGTGAACTGGAGAAACACACGTTCCCCAGAAGGGGAGACAGGACCAGGTTCTCATCAGTGGAATACATGCTGAGAGGAGACAGTTTTAGAGACAAGAGAAACAAAAATTAAAAAAATCTATGTGATGAACCCAAGGAAGAGGCTTAAATCCACCTCCCACACCAAACAGTGGCATGGATTCTGGGCTGACAAACAGCACCTTCAAACTGGCCGCAGCATGCGTGCCATAGAGCTTCAGGGTCTGTATGATTTTATGACTAAAGGCCTAGAACTGAAACTGCTACTGGCACAATTGCTTCATACTGTTTGTCAGGTAGAGTTTTGCTTCCCCTGAAAGAAGGCAGTGAGGTTTATGAAGCAATTCAAGGCAAGAAACATAGGGACAGAGCTGAGTCGAAACTGGTTTAATGGGATCACAAGCTCTGAGCTGCTCAATGCCAATAGTGACTGAACAGACACACATGTAGTGAGCTCCTGTGCAAACTCAGGTTGGGGTTACACAGGCTTCAGTGCAGACACACACAAATCAGAGGGAAGAGCCCTCAGAAACAATGCACTGCTACTGTGATGGCCAGAGAAGATGTCCTTCCCTTCCCTGGGCAGGGTCTCGCAAGGAGATCTGACCATGGCAATATGAGAGTCTCTCATCGGGGGCTGGGACAGCAAGCTCCTCTTCAATTTGTAACAAAGGTTTGGGGCCTTTGTGAGACCCCCAGCCTACAATCTGGGACACAGCCTGGACAATCTCAGTGTATCTGAGACATTCAAAAGCACAGATGTTCCCTGCTCCAGCTATGTGTCCACTTTCCCTACTTTTTAATGGGAGAAAAGGAGCTGACCCCATGAAGCTTGTCAGAACTCAGGCAGGGTTGGCCCTCCCTCTAGAATTCAATATATTGGCTGAGATGAATTTTCCATTTCTGATGGTTCTTCCTGCACCATTTCCCACAACTCAACTTGTCAAGAGACAGAGCTCCCAAGTTTCCAGGCAGTCACAGGGCTCATGGAGAGAAGCACCCATGATGGCACAGGGACAGTGAGTGCCAACCACATGTCCCCCCAACCCCTTTACCTGATCAGACCATTAACTTCATCAACGATATGTCTGAGTTTGTAATAGGCATCTGTAGGGGGTAACTTCAGCTCCAGGATCAGTCTGTCTATCTTGTTGATGCACACAGTCACCGCAAGCCTCTCCTGCACCGCGTGCTTGATCAGCCTCTCCGTGTTCAGCATCACCTAAGGGGGGGAACAAGCACAAAGACCCCCTAGAGAAAGCTCTCCCCAAAATGCTCTCTGAGGCACGACAAAGAAAGCGGCGACCCTTATGCACAGGGCTGCAGCAAAGCCTGAGCTCAGCCACCAGCCATCACATCATCTCCCTGAAATGGAGAATTAGGTGCTAACCCAACCGAATTCCTTGAATCCTACCCCTTGGACATCTCAGATATAAATAACCTGCTGGATTTTTAGGGGGATGGAAATGCAAACAAGTTAGATAATCAACCTACAGGTCACACACATGATGTCAGCCCTGGATAAAGAAGCTAGAGGCTTGAGTCCCTGTTTTGGCTGGAAAACACTCTCACTTCCCAAAGTGTCCTCCAGAAATCCTTCACCCCAGAAAGCTGAACCCATCCCAGCCCCTCATGCCAAAGCAAGATCAAAGACTTGAGCAGAAGAGATTTTGCTCTTAACCCCCAGGAGAACCTGACACTCACCCCCTCAGCAGCATCGATGAAGAGCACAACGCCGTCCGAAATACGCAGCCCAGCTGTCACCTCATCAGAAAAATTGACATGACCTTCAAAAACACAAAACAGTGGTGAGGACCAGAGTAAACCCTGACATGAGCAGTGTGGAGGGTGGAAAGCTGGCCCTCTGCTCTGCAGCTTGCTCTGGTCACTGATATCCAGCAAGGCAGAACGATTTCCTCCTCAGACAGCGACCAAGGAGTGGCTGCCAGAGCTCTGCACAGGGATTCACTTCAGATTTAATGCTATTTTTTGAGAATAAACACAACAACTCGTTTAACAGGCACTTTTTGTCACATTTGTTGCTGTTTTTTTCTCACAGCTCTGTGCAAGTACTTCAGGAAAAGGAGGAAGATTACTTCTCACCAAAGAACAACAGATGCCTCTCTCTCCAGCCTCCTCCTGCGCTCTAACCTCCCTCATCTTGAGCTATAACTCAACAGATGTGTCCCAAGACCCTCATTCCTAAAGCCTGGCCTTGATTTCTTACAAGAAGTTGATCCATGATTATGTTTCCCCCACAGGAGCTTGTCAGAGGCTCCAGGGAACTTGGCTGGGGAACAGCATTTGAGAAAAGCACAGTCCCCACCACACAACACCTGGAACATCCAATTCTCCACACGCTTCTCATACACTTGAGTGCAACACATTTTCAGCCCCATTAGCCCTCAATTAGACCTGTTAATCAGAAACACAAGGCTAACAAAGCCAGCAGCACAGTTGTTACTACTGGAAGTGATTTCAGAAGAATGACTTTAGCTAAGGGCTCAGGACTAGGCTGGAATCATCTATGAAAAAACAAACATGATCCAAAACATGTGTTTCTGCCTCTGAAAGAGAACTTCCCAGAGTTTCACTGCCCCAGTGTCACATTTCTGGATGAATCTGTGAGGATTTGGGGTACAAATTCTTTCTTTGTCTTTCTGAGAGCCCATGCTACACAATCCCACCACAATCCAACACAAGAGCCCTTTGAAGGCCCTCATTATGCAGCACCATGGATGTTTTCCCTGCTCTACCCTGTCAGTAGCGCTGTCCAGAGGAACAAGGAGGTTTATTAACAAGAGAAACCTTCATTCACATGGTCATGGATTTGCTCTGCACACCAAGTGCATCCCAAAGCAGAATGTTCTGGATTACACAATCACCTGGAGTGTCAATGATGTTGAAGAGGAAAGATTTTCCTTTGGTGTCTGGCAGAACAATGGTCACTGGTGTGCTCTTGATCCCTACTCCCCTCTGCAAGGCAGGAAAACAGGATTAGCAGTTAAAAGAAATAAAAACCAAACCAAAACATCACCATGTAGAGATGTAAAATACAAGCAAAGAAAAATCAGAGATGGAAAGCAGCAAACATCCCCCCCAGGACACCCTGTTCCTCCCAAGGAGGGAGTCACAACCTCAGGCTGCTGCAGCATCCAGCCCAGCACCTCCATCCATACCGGCTCAGCCCACGGAGCCACCAGGGCACAATCATACACCACCAGACACCAAGGACATGGTTTTCTGTGCTTTTACCCTTCTGCTGCTATCAAGTTATACCTTGGACAAGACTTGATCACCCACCACATAAAGCAGGGCATTAAGAGGAAGAGAAAGAAATGATTCACAGGATTGTCCTGGTCACGACAATATTCGGTGAGTAATAAAGTAAGATTCCCATTCACACCAACCACATGGAGTCAGAGCACCCAGGTAGGAGTTCCCATCAAAGGAAACTGAGGAGAAATATGTTTATTGTGAAATCACAGTCTTTCTGCTCATCCACCACTGCCATGAAGCCCTTCCACCTCCTCCTCTCACCAAAACCAGGAGTTACCCCTGTGCTGGGATGACTCTGCTCTAGGTTATCAGCACTACACAGGTTATCACCTCAGGTAAATAAAATCATATATGGTGATGAGGGTTGGGTTGCAGGAAATGCAAGAGAGTTGGACCAGGGATCTTACTGAGGCAAACAAGAGGAGATCATGTCACTGATTTCAAAAAGATTTAAATCAGGAAGGCACAAAAAGATGGTGAACTGGAAGAGGAAACTGCCTACAGCAAGAAACTGTGAGTAAAGTGTGAGGTAACTGGATGAAAATCTCCAGGCTCACTTACCTCCTGCTCTGTGAACAAGATATCAGTGTAGCAAAGCTGCAAAGACAAAGTCAGAGTGTCACATTTTGACATTTAGTGTGGAGCAGGACACAGAAACTCTGTCCACATGGTCCCAGTGTCAAGTGAGAGACAGGATCAGGACAGAGCTCTGGTTTTCCAACCCCACATTCTGATATTAAACCACATTTTCCCCATGTCATGCTGCCTCCAAGTGTAAAGCCAACCCATGTTCCCCAGGGCAGGAACACCCCCCCAGCTTACTTACATCCTGGTCGTAGCGCTTCCGGATTTCTGGGTGTGTCTGTTCTATCAGGCAGTCAACAAAACAAGTCTGAAACATATCAGAGCACAAGAGAAAGGAGGGGTTCAGACAGAGAAATGCAATCACAAACCCATCCCTCCAGCAGACATAGGGAAAGGGGGAGCGTGGTGTGCTCTTGATCCCTACTCCCCTCTGAAAGGCAGGAAGACAGGATTATCACTTCAAAGTAAAAAAAAACCCAAACCAAAACATCACCATGTAGAGATGTAAAATACAGGCAAAGGAAAATCTGAGATGGAAAGCAGCAAACATCCCCCCCAGAATAACAGGGGTTGGAAGGGGCCTCCAGAGCCCATGGGGTCCAACCCCCTGCCAAAGCAGGGTCCCTAGGACAGGGCACACAGGGCGGTGTCCAGACGGGGCTGGAATCTCTCCAGAGAAGGAGACTCCACACCCCCTGGGCAGCCTGTCCCAGGGCTCCCTCACCCTCACTGGGGAAAAGTTCTTCCACATGGTGGTGTGGAACTTCCTATGCTCCAACTTGCAGCCATTGCCCCTTGTCCTGTCCCCACAGACACTGAAAAGGGGCTGGCCATTTCCCCCTGCATCCCCTGCCTAAGATATTTATAAACACTAATTAGGTCCCCCCTAAGTCTTCTTTTCTCCAGACTAAACAGTCCCAGCTCACTCAGCCTTTCCTCACAGGGGAGATG
>VZTU01025880.1:36384-47631 GCA_013400835.1 Zapornia atra
TGGCGCGCTGTGGGCTCGGGGGGGGGGGGGGGGAGGGAGGGCCGGGACCCCTCCCCAGGCAGAGGCTGGGTGCCAGGGGCTTTCCCGGGCGGCTGAAAGGGGCTTTGTGTGGGGCCGGCGCTGCCCGGCTCTGCCCCGGGGTGTCTTTGTGCAGGGCACCGCGCTGCCGGGAAGGGGCGGGGGGCGGTGACAGGCACAGGGCCACCGCCAGCCCTGTCCCCTCCGAGCCACGGCAACACAGCCAGGCCCTGGGACAGCCCAGGCAGGGGACAGGAGGGAGGTGGGGTGGGGGTCCTGGGGTGGCTGGGATGAGGCAGAGGGGCCCCAGAGTGCTGGCAGGGATGGGGAGGAGACAGTGCTTGGTGTCCAGCTGCCCATGGCCAGCAAAGGCTCCTGCCTGCTTGGGGCTGGGGACACACAGCCCTGCCACCCTGGGCCACAGCCACCAGCACCGGGCCACCAACCAGCCAGGGGGAGTTGTGGTGACAGCCATGAGCCCATGGGTGCAATTAGGGGGACCCAGAGCCACTGGGGGGGTCATAATGGTGGTGTTGGGGGCACTAGGGAAGGCTCATGGGCAGCTCCTTGCTGCCACATCCCCCTCTAACCCCCAAAAGCTCCTTGCCCCCACCCTGCCCTCCATCCCCCACTGATCCCAGGCTGGTGTCCCACAAGGAGCAGAGCTTTGGTTTGAGGGGAGCTCAGTGTCCCCATCCTGCCAGAACTGTGGCACCCTCAGGGCCCATGCTGCACAAGAGCCCGCTGTGCCAGGGACCTCCCATCCCAGAGACTTTCTGAAGCCCCTGGGACACACAGCCCTGACAGAACGGGGGGGGCAGGGAGGGGTGGCAGAGGGGGTCTTTGGGGTCCTGCACAAGCCCCCGCACCACTCCCCAGAGATTTATTTTCTCCCAGCTCCTACGCAGGCAGGATCAAAGCACAGAAAGCTGTCGCTCCCTGCGGCTGCGGGGAGGCAGGGCTGGGTGCTCCCCCCTCCTCCTCAGCCCCCCTCTTAATGAGACAAACGAACCAGGAGCAGGCTGGAAGTTTTAATTAGAAGCTTCCAGCCTCTGAGATGACAAAAGGCAAGATCTGGCACTGCCAGGCAGGAAAGTAGAACAGGAGGAGCTGGTGATCTTCATCCTGTGGGACAGGAGCAGCCCCAGAGCTGGTTGTACCCCACCCACTGCATCCCACCCAGTCACCTCTCCAAGGAGCTGGTGCATGCAGCTGTGCCCAGATGTGCACTGGGAGGGCAGGAAGGGGGGCACAGGGCTCCAAGGTGGGAGGTCTTGCGGGGTGGGGGGGAGTAGGCAGCTGGAACAAGGGAGCCTAGGGGGAAGAAACAGTACTGCAGCTCTGCCCAGCTCCACCCAGGGAGGGCAGCAGCCTTCGCTGCCCCTCACCAAGCAGCCCCAAACCCCCAGCAGAGCTGGGAGGGGAACAGAAGGGACATCCAGGGCCCCTATGATCAGGAGAGGGGGCGAGAAGGGGACAGGAGGCTGGAGCCCACCCCCAGAAGCAAGGGCCTTTTCCAGGCTGGCTGAGACAGGAGCCGCTCCCCAGCTCCCCACACAAGGGGGAGGCGAGAAGAAGAACCAGCCACACGTCTCCCCTCGGCTTAGAACGAAAAGATTTATTAAAAGCACGGGTGAGTTCTCAGCAGCACCCATCTGTCAGCACCCAGCACGGAGCAGAGAGGGGCTGAGAGGGAACAGCAGGAACCCATCTGCTGCAAAAACACAACCGGGGTGATGGGGAAAGGGGGAACAGGGGTCCCTGGAGAAGAACAAGGTTTGGGGCTGGGTTGGGATGCAGGAAGGGATCCTGGGTGTCAAAGGGCATCAGAAGAAGAGGTTGAGGCACTGAGGATGGGAAGCTGGGGGGATGCTGATGAGCACTTTGCTGTTTCTCCGGCGTCTCCGGGACAGAGTACGGGAAGTGGGTTCTGAGGGGGAAACAGGAGAGAGAAGGGGATGAGGAAGCTCCTAGGGCACAGCAGCAGAGCCAGGTCCCCTCCCCTGCTCAGGGACATGGGGCAAAGGGCTCACCTGGGATGTGGGACCGCTGTGTTGACCCTTTGGTGCTGGCAGAGAGCTGGGGGAGGCGGCTCCGGGTTCCAGGCAAGGAGGAGGGAGCAGAGCTGCAAGGAGAATAGGGCTTTGTTAAAACCCCAAGGCAGGGGGCAGAGGTCCCCCAGCATCCCCAGACTCAGGGACGAGGGGCAACCACCCCAGAGGGAAGTGGAGGCAGGAGCTGCCAGCATGAGGTGCCAGCAGTGGGCTCACCTCTCCACTCGCCTCCGCTTCTGTGCAGGGGCTCCAGAGCTCAAGGAGGGCTTGGGGGTAGAGGCTGCTCTCCTGGTATATGCTGGGATGCGAGGTCTACAGCCAAGGAAAAGAGGGTCAGGACCAGGGGCACAGCCCAAGTGTAGGGCCTCACAGGGGCTGGGACAGCACCCAGGCCCTGCACCTGCAGAGAGCAGAAGGCAGAGGAACCTGCCCCGGTTTGGATGAGGATGGAATCAAGAGGGATAAACCCTCAGGAGAGCTGGGCAGGAGCTGGTAGCCCCAGCACTGCAGCTCCGCAAGGCTCCCCTGTGCCTCAGTTTCCCCAGACATGCTCTAGAGCTTCTAGCTGCTCTAGCAGCAGAGGCAGCAGCCCAGCAGCCAGCTCCTGGGGTACCAGAGCCATCCACACCCCAAACAGCCCAGCCAGGGCAGCACTTACTCTGGCACCCCGTGGCCATCCAGCTTCTTTGGGGGGCTCTGGGTGCTCTCCCAGCCACCATCCTCATCAACATCAAAAGTCTGGTTCAGGATGGGGGCAGGCAGCACACGGGGGGCGCAGCCGCTCTGGGCAGCCAGGGGCAGGCGCCTCTTGCTGACAGTCGATGGGCAGATGCGGGGGGAGCAACACAATGGCAGTGGGGACACCGGGGTTGGCAGGGCAGCTGTTTGGAGAACGGGGCTGCCCGAGTCCTGGAGCTCCCTGGGGCTGTCTGCTGCTTCCCCACAGCTCCGCTGGCGTTTCACCTGCCCAGCCATGCCAGAGGGAGCTCCTGAGTGGGAAGGGCTGCTCAGCTCCAACCTCCTCCTCTTCGATGGGGTGGGAGCCACCAGCGTGGCACCGTGGAGCGGAGCCAGCTGCTGCGTGCACTGTGGGGCGGCGGTGGGCACTGGGGTGCTGGGCACTGGGGTGCTGGGCGCGGCCACGGCTGCCTCTGTGAAAGGAGACACAGAATTATCTCCCTGTCTGCAGTTCCCAGCACTCCCAAACCACAGGGCACCCCCCCACCCCCTGGCAGCAGAGCTCTGCCCAGCAAACCCCACCCCAGCCCCCCCCCAGCACAAGTAAACCCAAGGCTTGCCAGCCTGAAGGCACCGGGCTGGGCCCCAGCACAAGCACCCCACGGAAGCACCCACTCTGTCCCCCAAAAACAGGGTCTGCAGAGCCCACAGCTTCACCATTGCATTCCAGGGAATGTTTATCGATATGGTGATAGGTGCTGAGCTGCCCAGGGCTGAGGGCTGCTCCCAGCTCCTGCCCCAGGCTCACAGACATGCTGCCCAGCCTCAGTTGCTCTGCTGAGCAAGGCTGGTGCTGCTCTTGCTGTATCACACTGGGCACTGTGTCAGGAGAAGCTCAGCTCCCTGCCCTACGCCCAGGAGCTGCCCCTGGCTCCTGTGGCACACACCAAGGGAAGGGAGAGGGGACAGCACAGACTGTCCCAGAGCCATATCCTCACCGTCACAGCCCTGCTGCATCCCAGGGGCTTGGCTGGCCCCATCAGTCTCCACACATCTCTTCTCAGACAGGGTTTGCTCCAGGCTTGTGCCAGCCTCCTGAGGGACCAGGCGTTCCAGCTCCTCAAATTCAGACACCATGTCTGGGGTCAGGAGGTTGGCAGTCTTCAGGAGGGAGAACTGCTTTCGGGCAACACTCATGACAGCAGTGAGAAGCCTGGGACAGAGAGACACCCCCAAACCAGTTAGGAGGTGAGCTTGTGTCAGTGTCACCAGCAGCAGGCTCAGCATCACCTCTGTGACATCTCCTCAAGCCAGACAGAGCTTGTCAGCTGCATTTTGGAGGAAGAGAGGCAACTCTCTGACACTGTGTGGTACCTGAGCTGTGCATCTCTCACTGGAGAGGCCAAGCTGTGCACTCACTGGTTGGCCACAAGGGACCAGACGGTGCCCACAGACCTTTGGCTGGGCCTCAGGCGCTTGCCAGCTTGGCTTGAGGCAGAGATCCCAGCACAGGCTGAGTCCAGGCTCCCTCAGGAGAGCCTTCTGAAGGGCTTCATCCTGTCAAGGTGCTGGGGCAGAGGCAGTAGCAGATGGTGCCACGGGAACCCTGCCAGGGCAGGGCCTGGGGGAGCCGAGGCAGGAGGAAAGAGTTCACTGAGGTGATTTCGGGACTAACAATGTGCACTTAAGGAGGGTTGCTGTGCAGTTGCTGTGCCTGGAATCCTTCCTCACTGGCCTTTCCAGGAGGGATTGGCCCAAGGGATTAGATCCCCAGGAGCCAAACAGCACAGGCAGCCAGCTACAGGCAAAGACCTGCAACCTGCTCCCACTCCAGCCAGATCAGCTATGGGACGGACACTGTGGTGGTGTAGGCCTGGCTGCAGGCCAGATGCCCAAAGTCAGTCTATCCAGTTGGACAGGGGAGAAAATCTCTATTGGAGGCTTAGGAGTCCTGCTCCCACGTCCAGCCAGAGCAGACCTGGGATGGATACACACAACAGGAGGGTGGACAACTCACCCCCAGGCACACTACAGCACGTGGGGACAGCATGGGGACACTCACGTCTCTGTCTGGCAGCTCGACAGGCCCTGTTGAAGGCAGCTTGGTCTCTCAGGGCCCAGCTGGAGTTCTGCCTGGCAGGATGCTCTGGGGCTGTTGGGAGGCATCTCCTCTGGAGCCTGGAACGAGAAGTGATGGGCCCTTACCCCCCCAGCCCAGGACTGGCCCAGGCTCCAGTCAAGCTTGAGCCCCAAGGTCCCCGTTACCCAGGAAGTTACGGGGCTTCACGAGCCATCCACAGGCCAGCACATGCTGTGCTGGGACCCCACAGACCAGCTGAGCTCCTGCCCTCTCCCAGCTTGTCCAGTGTACCCCGTGAGGGCATCCCAGGCCCCCCATGAGGGCATCTGAGTCCCCAACCAGGCACTGGTCATCCCACCAAGCTCTCCCACGCTGCTCACCACTGGTCTCCCCTCCTCCTCTTCCAGACAGGGCTGAACAGGACATTCAGCTTCCAGTTCCTGCTGCATCCCATCACCATCCCTCTCAGCGTCCGGGACTGGGCCTGTCTGCAGGACAGCTTCCTCCAGCCTGCAGAAAGAGAACAGCAGCCCCTGAGCCAGAGAAGATCCTCTGGGGAAGCTGCTGCGTTGCCTAACAAGTTTTGGGCTGAGTCACAGGGAAGATTTTGCCCTTGCAACCCTGCTTCCCTGGGCGTTTGTGCCCATTGGGTTCATAAGTGCACCCAAGCACAGCAGGGAAGTTCATCTGCTTTCCAATAGATGCCTCGGCTCCAGCCAGCGCTCAAAGCCCAGGCTCCTGACACAGGGGACACCAGGAGGCCACACCAAGCTCTGTCCACCCCTCCTCATCCCCAGCCTCACCTGGGCAGCCCCACTGGGCTCAAGCTGAGAGGAGCCAGCACCGCCAGTGCCTGGTCCTGTGACTCCTGGGCAGCAGCCTCATAGGCGCAGAGCTTTGCCCGCAGACTTGCCACCTGTGAGGAAGGATTCTCTGTGTCCTGAGTGGTGTCACAGCCATGGGGAGATCAGGCTTCCAAGACCCTTCAAAGCCCAGCTGAAGGCAGAGCCCAGCCTTTCCCAGCAGCATCTCACCTCTGCTTTCAGCTGCTCACAGACCACAGCATATTGACTGACAGGGCAGTTGACGCTGAGCACGTTGCTCTTCAGCTGCACAGACAGGGAAGAGGAAGAGGTTAAAGCAGCACTGGGCAGCACATACACACCCTCTCCTGGTGCTGGAGCAGCACAGCTCTCCACCCACCCCAGGCTCCAGCGTTCCCAGGGAGGCTGCAACAGACACGATTGGCATGTAGGGACCAGGGGCCACAGCCACAAGCCCTTCTGGGGCCAGGGGCTCAAGCAAAAGACCAGGCTTGCAGCATCTGCAGCTTCATCAACTGCTTTCTGCCTGGGGAGCACCCCCAGAGCTGGAAAGCTCCAGCTCACCAAAGGAGGCCCCGCTAACTCACCCCACCATGTCCCAGGCTCCTTCCCACCCATCCCAGCAGCTCCCAACACACAGCCCGGGCACAACGCAAGGTCCTCACCGCCAGCTTGATCTCCTTGGCCCGGCTGGCGTACTTGAGCGTGTTGTAGGTGTCCTCATGGGACAGCTCAGAGGGGCTCACAGCAGCGATCATGATGGTGCGGCAGTTGCCACCAATGGAATCCTTCAGCAGGCGTGTGAGCTTGCTGTCCCGGTACGGGATGTGGCTCTTCTTGCTCTGTACTCAGAGATCACAGGGGTGCTCAGCCCGGGGGCCCTCAGGTGCTCAGTGCTATGGCCATGCTCAGCCCACAGCACCACCCAGCACAGCCCCACACCCAGGGGACCAGCACCCCCTACACTCCACCCATCCCAAGGCCAGGAACAGCGGTACCTTGGCGTCAGCCAGGGCGTTGATGACGTTGATGAGGGCCAGCAGGGAGCGGTTGATGTTGGCGCCCTCCCGCAGCCGCTCGCCCTTGGTGTTGGCGACCGACGCTCGCTCCGAGCCCGCCAGGTCGATCAAGCTCATCTTGGCCACTCGCAGGTCCCGCCTGAGGCCACCAATGCGGTCCTGCTGCTTCACATGGATCTACAAGGACAGGGAGCGGGGAGGCTGCGGCTCAGCGAGGCACAGGGGTTGCTGGTTGGAGCCAGCATCGCTCCTCTTTGTGAAAGGAGAGCAAAGAGGGTCAAGAAAGCCCCAAGATCGAGCGGCGGCAAGAGCGCAGCCTGGCACGCTGAGCACACAAGCCAAAAAACACTCAGTGGTCACACAAGCAGCAGAGAATCATAGAATCATAGACTGGTCTGGGTTGGAAGGGACCCCAAGGATCACAGAGCTCCAACCCCCCTGCCACAGGCAGGGACACCAACCTCCAGGCCTGGAGCTACACAAGGTTGCCCAGGGCCCCATCCAACCTGACTTTGAATACCCCCAGGGATGGGGCACCCACCCCCTCTCTGGGCAGCCTGTTCCAGCCCCTCACCACTCTCTAAACTTCCCCCTAATATCTAATCTAACCCTTCCTTTAGTTTTAATCCATCCCCCTTGTCCTGCCATTATCTGCCCTTTTAAAAAGTTGAATCTCCTCCTGCTTATAAGCTCCCTTCAGGGACTGGCAGGCTGCAATGAGGTCCCCCCACAGCCTTCTCTTCTCCAGGCTGAACCAGCCCAGCTCCCTCAGCCTCTCTCTGTAGGGCAGCTGCTCCAGCCCTCTGAGCATCTCCGTGGCTCCTCTGACCCCTCTCCAACAGTCCCACATCTTTCTTGTATTGGGGGCCCCAGCTCTGGACACAGGACTCCAGATGGGGCGGGATCTTGCAGGAAGCAGCAGAGCTAGATAATTCTCAGCATCTCCCATGCTGCAAGAGCCCAGGCAGCTCTCAGGCTGGGTGCCAGCCCCAGCCCTGACCCCAACTGCAGGTTGTTCCAGCAGATTCAGACCCCAGTGGGGCTCCAAGCCCCAAGACACAACCTCACAGCACCCCAGGGCAGCATCCAGCCAGGGTTTCTGGTGCCAAGCCCAGTTCCCAGCTGGTACGGGCAAGAGGAATGCAGCCGCTGAGACTCACTCCACAGCATCCCCCTTGGCATCCCAAAACCTCTCCCAGGAGCTGCAAACCCTTCAACCAAGGCCCTATGACACCCTCAGCCCCTGGCAGCTCGCCCTGCATAGCCTGGAGGCACCATGGAGGGGCTGGAGGCCGGTAACTGCTCCTGTGTCCTCAGCAGGTCTGGCTTTGCCTGCCAGGAGGCAGAGCTGGCAGTGGGAAGGGCAGATGTCCAGCCCAGCGCAAGGACTCACAGCAGGCAGGAATCCAGCCCCCACCGACAAGCCCATCTGGGAAGCTGGCTGGGAAAGGATCCAGACACCTGGACCTCCCCCCTGCAAGCAGCAGCAACAAGGCCCCAGCCTTAACTGAAGTGACAGGCAGAGCCCTCCGTTGGCTCACACAGCCATGACAGCCCTGCAAATTTGGGGAAGGGCCCCCTTTTAAGCCCAGCTCCCAAGCGATGCCGCAGCCGCTAGCCCTCACCTGGAAGATGGCATGCGAGCGGGAGGAGGTGGCGTTGGCATCCGTGGGATGCTGTGTCCTGTTCTTGTTGCCATTGGCCAACATCTCCAGGAGCTGCTCTGCTGATGTGGGCTGGGAGAGAACGGGCAGGGGGAAGGCATCAGCACGCTGCACACACAGGCACAACCCAGCACCAGGCAGCTCCCATGACTGAGGCTGAGGCATCCCATAGGTCTGCAGGGCTTGTCTCAGCTCAGGGGCATGACTGTGGCCAGCCAGGGGCTGTGCAGGTGGCTCCCCCCAGCCCCTCACTGAGCTGGCACAGGCCCAGTGCTGCCCAGGCCCCTTTGGGACTCACCTGGTGGAAGGAGAGACCCTGGACCACAACTCCTTTCTCAGGATCCTCCCGGACAGGCAGAGGACCCTTGGGCTCCAGAAGGTCATGAATCTGTTCATTGTACACCTGGAGCAGAGAACTCTGCCTCAGGCTGTGTTTTGGAGAGGACCTGCGCACCCCAGGGCTGACACCCAACTCCACAGCCACCCCAACACCCCCGCTGGGACTGCATCATGGAGGGCAGCTTGGGACACCTTCAGTGGCACATCAGCACCTCTTGAAAGCCCTCTTGGCCAGGAAGCCCTTGCTGCTACATGGACCACAACAAGGGAGAGAAAAGTCCCCAGCTCCAGATGGGACAGTCCAGCAGCACCAGTTCACCAAACTGGGTGGGCAAGCCTGCTTCCAGGTGGGCTCCAGGGCTGCCTGGGGACACCCCAGCCACACAGTGGGTACCCTGGGTGTGGCACTACAGGGTCTGGAGCAGCCCCAGCTCTCCATGAGCCAGGGGCAGGAGGGGACATGGCTCAGGTGCAGCATACCTCCTGGTAGGAGACAAGGACCTCACAGCTCTGCTCCTCCTTCCTGGCCTCAATCCTCTTGTACAGCTCCACCATGGTGAGGTACATGATGCCAGGGCTTGTTTCTGAGCCCAGCATGGTGTAGGTTTTTCCTGCTCCAGTCGCACCGTAGGCAAACACTGGAAGGAGAAAGGGTGGCTGCTTGGAACGAGTGGTAATTCCCAGGAGCAGCATAACATCTGCTCCTTGCTGGAGAGGAGAGCTTTCCACAGCAATCCCTGCAGCAGGGGCTGCTCCCAGGCTTCACAGAAAAGCAGCATAGCTCATTACCCTCACACCAGCCATGCCCCCCTTTCAGACAAGATCTTTAACTCGTTTCAGCCTCTAATTTGGCAGAGGCAGAACAAGTCCTCAAACCATCCCTCGCTCGCAGGCCACACTCAAGTCACCCTGACCCTTCCCTCTAACAAGCCAAGCAACCCCGCTCCCCTGTCTCTCACCAGAAGGTGTTTCTTCTTCTGCCAGACCTTGGCATTCATCTCATTGCCCCCTCCCTCCCTCCAGCTCTCAACACCCTCTGCAAACCATCACCAGTGGAGCAGGACACGCTCATCGAGAGAGCCGCAGCCCTTCTGCCCATTAGCAGCGCTCAGTGACTCTCTCAAATGAGGCTCCTGGAGTGATTTCACACAGACCGAGACACGAGGCGGGGCTGCCAGGTGGGCACGGTGACAGAGGCAGCCTTCAGCGCCTGGCAGAGCACGCTGCAGAGCCAGGAATAGCATCCGCCGGTCCCAGCGCCTGGCCCGGCCCGTGATTAGACAGGAGAGCATCGTCTCCTGCTCGCTGCCTGCCTGGCAGAACTGATGTGCTCGTTAAGCCACTCGTCTGCTGACAGCCCGTGAACAGCACGAGGGGCTGTCAGAGCCAGCAAGGAGCTTCCCAGAGCCGGCTGTGTGATGCTGCCAGCCTGGGAGATGCTGCCAGGGGCATCCTGAGACGTGTCAGCTTCACCCCAGACCCCCCCCACACCAAAACTCTGTGCTTTCCCAAAGCTTTGCCCATCACCACGCTCTGGGCTGGGAAGGGATGGTGGAACCAAGGCACTCGTTGCACCATGCAGCTACCCAATCACCTCCCATCCTTCCCTGCCCAGAAGAGCAGAGCCCAAGTCACCCTCAGCCCTCTCAAAATGCCTGGAAAGCACCTGCCCAGCCTCACTCCCTCCCCTAAAGCCCACCTCCACCTTCTACCTTGCTCTGAAAGCTGCTTCCCCAGGGAGGTTACTCCAGGGAATGTTCAAGCCTCTCCCAGCACAATGCTTCCCTGTCCTGCTCCTCCTCTGCAGTTCCAGGTCCCTATCCTCACCAAACCTGCAAACGCCCCAGCCTGCTGCCACCAACAAGCTCAAGGCTCTTTGCTTTCTCCTTGCAGCCATGCCTGTCCCCCATCCCTCCCCAAAAGCCTGCAGGCTCCCAAAGCAAATCCGAGGGCTCCACTGAGCCCACCCAACCCAGGAGCTGATGGGCCAGGAGCTCCCCCAAGCACCCCAGGTCTTACCAGAGCAGTTGTAGCCATTGAGGACGCCGTCCAAGGCCTGGAAGGTGGTGTGCTGGAACACCTCCTCTTGCGTGGCCTCCTCCCCAAAAACTCGGTCAAAGACAAATGTCAGGTCCTTGCCCTGGTGCCTGGGCCCACGGGTGGGCAGCACGCTGCCAGAGGGGCCGCCGGCTTCCTCAGGGTTGAAGACAAGGATGTGCTGGTCCACCACACGCAGGATGGGGTGCGCAGCGCGCTCCCGCTCCCAGGAGCTGGGAGGCCGCACACGCACCACGACAGCCACGGCATCCCCCTCGGGTGGGGCACCCAGAGCCATGGGCACGGCTGGGAGCCGGGACACGGGCACAGCACTGCCTGGAGAACACAGCTCTGGGCTTCAATATCCTGGGCATCTCTCACACGCTGCGAGAGAGGGAACGGGTCGGCAGGGGGCAGAGGGAAGCCCGAGCGAGGCCTCGTACCCCCTGCCCGCCCTGACCCCTGCCAGCACCCCTGCAGCCGCTCCCATAGCGCCCCTCTCCTGGGCCCTGCGGCCGCCTCACACCCTCTCCG
>VZTU01025881.1:0-10900 GCA_013400835.1 Zapornia atra
CATACCAAGAACTATGCAATTACAACATTTCAGATGGTTTGCTGTACAAAGACAGTAGTTTTGAGGAACTAGGCATCTGCTAAGCAACCGATCTGGTGCGCTACAACAAACATAGCCTGCATTAAATAACAGTTGTTTGAACAGTTAAGTATTAAATTACATAGGTGCAAGTCCTCAACAGACAGCTGTCTTCTGAAGAGGATCCCAGCAGTACTAAGATCAAGGTATGAAACTTCACCTTCACCCACGAGGTGGAATCAAAACATGAAACAGTCATCGACAGCACTTGCAGGTAACACAAAAGCTGTGGGCTGGTAAATTAAGAAGAGGATATGATGCTGAAAAGCAATTAGATTAACCTGCAAACCAGAAACAGGAAAAGACTGTGCATCTGAATACTGTTAAATATAAGCTTGTCAGACAATGAATGAACCAACCCCGAAAAGCAATTATTCAGAGGAGTATTTGAGTTAGGGCAGATAGTCATCTAAACAGTAATAGTTTAATGCCCTGTCTCAGAAGGCTGTTGCAGTCCTTGCGCACACCTCAGAAGCGGTATCCCAACAAGCAGAAGAGAAATTTCACTCCTGCATTTGTAATAAAATTTATGTACACACACCAGCAATTAATCTTCATTGTCTCTACTTTTGAAATTAGGTTGAAGAGTTGGAAAGGAGTCAGAAGGACAGCTACGGGAATGATTTCAGGACTGAAAAATCCACCTTACACTTGTAAGAGTTAGGATTGAACTGTCCAGACTGTCACGAGCAGGGGCTGTCAGGAGTCTTTTCTTTCTGTCTTTCAAGTTGTTAATAAATGTAACGTTCAAGAAGATAACGAACTTAAACCATGTGCAGTGTAGTTAATGTATTTCTTATACTTCATCCAGTGTCAGAAAATAAATTCCACAATAAACAAACAGATTATCAGAGAGGTTGCTACTGTTTTGTGGAACAGGCATACCTATATTCTGAACCAAAATAAAACCCAATCCCCCAAAAAGAGACCAGCCTGAGAGCTACTGAGCACAGCGACACATACAATTAATGCCACTATACCAAGCAACAGTCTAGATTGGTAAGTTGAAATACTGTTTTAAAGAAACCAGATATACTAAACCAACAAATAAACCTTTGTCTTGCTTATGGCTGTGTTCTGAGCACTTCCCAGACTTTTGGTACACTGTACAGATAAAAAAAAATCTTGCAAAGCAATGGGAAGGTATTAGAGAATCGCCTGTCATTATGCTCAGGTAGCCTGGTATTATATAAGCAAGACAAATAAAACACACAGGCACAGATCTCCAGGTATGTTCCAGAAAATATCATCCTTGGAGATATAAACAACCAAAATATAAAGCAAAGGCATTACAAAGTACGTTGTGTTTTTTTCCTTTGTTTTAAGCTATTCTAAGGACATGCCTTAACAGCTTGACAAGTCATATATATATATAATATATAGAGTAACATTGCATCATTACCAATAAAAAGAACACCTTTTGCCTTTTAAAACAAGAGACATCTATCTTCTATTTTACTGGGTTTACATTATTTAATGCCAAAACTCCACAGACAAAAAGAGCCATGTAAAAATTTAAATACTATGCCCCTCACTTCACTACATGAAGTTGTGGGCACAAAAAAAAAAAATCTGTACCTCGAAGGATTCAGCCAACATATTTGCTGAGAAAAAAAAAAGGAAACTCTACTAACAAAACTGACATGGCTGTACATTTTTTTTAAAGTTACAGGTACAAGAAAGCCATTACCCAGAGAATGCTTCTGTCAGAGTTTCCAGGGGAAATCAGTCAAAGCCATACATAGCGGCTGCACTGCTTAGTGTCAAGAGGTTTGCATCTGCCATTCAGAGCACAGGCACAATTGAGGTATTAGCAAATCCTGTTCATGTCATTTATCTGGTTTTGGTTAAAAAGGCTAGAACCCTTTCAGATTATCATAAGCCTAGCTCTTAACCCTAACTAGATTTAATAATTAATAGCTGTGTATTACTCTGTTACACATGCAAACAGCAAATCAGAATACATTATTATCATGTCTTGCAGATAAGAAGCAAGAATGAAGGCAATTAATAAACCCTCAAGAGAAAAAAAAATTACTCTGGGCAAAGAATGTTTCTAGATTCCTATGATCACAGATGGTATTAAACCCCAAACTTCAATGACCATAAGCCAAGCCATCTTTAAAACTAAAATATTACAGATGCTAACATCAGAATTAAATGAAATACGGTATTAGTTAATTTACTCAAATTCAGTTATCCCCATGAATCTTAGTCCTGTTTATAGAAAATACTCAATTTTACATTTTGATTAAAGCAAATTTACTCCTAAATTGTTTGCTTGGCCCTTTTATGAAATCAGCTGCTGAGGAGAAACTGTCATTTCAGATCAATCTTTTCATGGATCACAGTAAGTGTTTATTATCTCCTTTTGCTTATTTACTATTTCAATGCTGAGACCATGAAGAAATTGTACAAAAATAAAAATCTCATGCTATTTCAACTCAACGTTCTCTTCTCACCCAAGAAAAAAAAAAAGTATGTTCAGGTGCATTTTTAGGGGAAAAAAATAAATACAAATAGAGTACTGTTCCATACAGCAAATTGATCTTTAATTTCAGGAAATTACTTTTTACCAAAGCACTCCAATCACAGAAAAGTCTGGGTTGAAAGGAATCTTTAAATATCATCTGGTCCCCACCAGGTAAGGACATCTTTCACTAGACCAGGTTGCCCAAAGCCCCATCCAACACTGCCATGAGCGGGGCAGCCACCGTTTCTCGGGGCCAACTGTTCTAGTATCTCAACATCCTCATCACAAAGTTTATTTCTCCTTTAAGCTCCATCTAAATCTGCCCTTTTCAGTTTAAATCATTGCCTCTTGTCCTTTTAGCACAGGTCCTTGTAAAAAGTCTCCTCTGTCTTTCTTAAAAGCCCCTTCAGGTACTAGAAGGCTGCAGTAAGGTCTCCCCAGCACCTTCCCTTCTCCAGGCTGAGCCCAACCCTCTCAGGAGGGGTGCTACAGCCTTCTGACCATGGCCCTCCTCTGGACTCACTACAACAGGTCCATGTCTTTCTTCTACTGGAGACCCCAGAGGTGAATGCAGTACTCCAGGTGGGGTCTCACCAGTGTTGAGGGGGCGAATCACTCTCTGAACCTGCTTGTCATGCTGCTTTTGATGCAGCACAGCATTCAATTTGTTTCCACTGATTAAAACTGCTTGGATGCAACCATCAAGCCAATTCCTTACCCATCTAACAGTCCATCTATCAAACCTGTATCTTTGATTCTTACTGCTAAACTGTAAAGATACAGGTTCTATAAGGTCTAGAAAGATGCTGCCTATAGCTCTTCCTTTGTCCACTGGTGCCATTACTCCATCATAGAAATTCACTGGATTAGGGAGGCACAGTTGGTCCTTGGTGAAGCTGAAACCATGTTGGCTGCTTTAAACACCTTCCTGCCTTCCCTAAGTTTCAACATACCTTCCAAGAGGATTTGTTCCATGATCCTAGGGCTAAGCTGTAGCCTGGGTTTTGGCTTAAGTTTTAGTTTTGCCTAAGATGTTTCGCTACCTTAAGGGATTAAAAAAAAGTTTTGCACATCAGAAGTGTTTCTCATGAGGGATTTACATTAAAATCCTCTTGGCAGGATGTCCAGCACCTGTAATTTCTCAGAAGGCAGCCTTCCCGCCCCCCCTCACCGACCCCCCCCAAATCACTTAAAAGGAGACAACATGGATTAGTACATTGGGAATGACATGAAGAGTCTGTGATCTCCAAATATCTTTTTCAATAAAGGGCCAGGTCAGGAGTGTTCACAAGTCAGAGAGCTGCATAGTAGCCTACACTCTGAGATAAGCTACCAGTCTCATCACTGTAAGAATCATTGTCTTCTCTCCTGAATGATCAACTGAGTTCAATAAAAATTACGCTTGTGACAAAGGAGCATTTTGGGGTGAGTTTTGGAGGGCTTTTTTTGTTCCTTTTTGCAAACCACTTTTGAAAGGCTTTCACTATCGAGATAAACGTTGATTTCAACACCATCTAGACAACACACTCCGAACGGGCAAACATCACAGAAGATACATGAACAATACCTTTTGTCTTCAACATTTAGATCTCCACTGCTTTTACTCCTCTGGTACATGAGATGAAGTGGCACATGCAGTGCTTAGTAAATCCAGTACCAGAGTAAAATAAATATTCCACACTTGATCCTCAGTTTCCCAAGCCTGATCAGTTCCTAAAAGCACTAGGAATGATGGCATCTTTCCCAACTTCCACGCATTTGAGTTCTTCTGGCCTTATAAGTTAGCAATTGCTGCTACAGACATCTTCTGTTTGACTTTCTGGCTGACTCTATTCACCCAGAAACGTGGGCTGGAACAGCTTTTGGCATTCTTCTCCAACATTCTCTGAGCATGATAAGTAGCCTTAACACTGAAGTCTTAAGAGTTAAAAACTCTCCTCTGGTGGGTTGACGGAACAAGTTGAGAAAACCAACGTTCCTTAACTTACACAAATGTTCTCACTCAGTACAAGGATTCTTGCCAAAGATTGTCTTGTTTCTTTCGAGTTTGCAGCTGGTAGAGCAACGAACTAGCCAAGGACCAAGCAGCAGCGTACTAGTGGCCAGTGAGCATAACGTACAGGGACAGGCACACTACCACCACCAGGCAGTAAGGTATATTCTGTCCCATAAGAGCAAGTACTGTAAAATCTGAAATATTTTTACCTATTGGAGAATTTCAAAACGTAGCTATGATCTGCTCATGGCCTAGTACCTCAGTTTATACACTTATGGTCAAGAAGAGCACTTTTGGTTGATTTCATGGCTGTATCTTAAATAGACCAGTAATTTCTGAACTCTTGAGTTCCTGTTGATTGAAAGAATCTGTAACAGGTGGGGTTTCCATCACATCCAATTACACCAAATTCCTACAAAATAGTAAGCTCTTACTTTACATTTAACTTGAAGGTGGCTAACCCCATTCAGAAAAACCTTCTGATCCACATTTGGTGATACTTACCAAGATTAGAGGTGTATTTGCAGTTACCTTCAGAAGAGTTAGGGACTTAACTGCATTGATCTCTCAGAGGAGGTAAGATTTGGGGGGGAAGAATGTAACATTTCAAGTGCTGACTGCCTTTTCCACAATTTCCCCTGGGGAAAAACAAATTCTTCTTCCACAGACTTTTGATAGCTGGAGCTGAGTCCCAAAGCATTTTGACAAGAGCCACCTTATCATTCTCAAAATGAAGAAGGATAGATAATCAATGAGGACAGGACCTTGAGTAGGCATTTAATTCATCTGTTCACTCCACGACAAAACCAGACCAAATCACCAGACAAAACTGTCTAGTCCTATTCCTAATAGATCCTTCTGCCACATTTACAGCAGGTCAACCTAACTTAGAAATAACATGCTCAAAGATGAAGGTGTCAATACACAGCTCAGCTGTGCTAAGGCGACAGTGATTCAGCCTCTATCTTTTCAATTTACTGAATCAGTAGGGGTTTCCACTTTCAGAAACTTTCTAATGTTCCGTTGCTTTATTCAAGCTATTCACATGCTGCACACCACCTCCTCTTTAGAGAAAGACAAACTGAACCACCACGGTACTGTATTGTACGTATCAGTAGCCTGCTAGATGATTCGGCCTGAATGGATCAACAAAGGAGGAATCTTGTTTGGTGGGTTTTATTTTTGTTTCTGGAACAGCCACACCATGTTCTTAAATGCAGAAGGAAATCAACAACTGCACCTTTCCTGCTGGCAGCTGCACCTGCACACAGGTTCTGGGTAAGTCTCTACAGTACGGTGAAACAGTAAGCATAGTGTGCAAATTGAGTAGTTTGATTATTTTATGTCATTTGTCCTTTGAAAGCCCACAAGGGACAAAAACCTGTAGATAATCACCATTCACTGTAGTCTCTGTATCCGCACTACTTATTGGGGGACAAGGTGCTTTCAGAATATTTAAGATTTAATCTTTCATGCAGCTTGAAGAAAAAAAAAAAAAAAAGTGCTGCTCCTGGAACTCCCCCAGTAACTTTAAAAACTTTTAACTTCTGAAACTGTGGTATGTGCCCTCCAGTGTTAATACCTCTAACTTTTTTGCACAGAATTAGCAATACTTAATGCATGCTACATGCTTCCTTCTTTGATGTTAAGAACACCATATATATGGCTTCCTAGTATTCCATACGTTCTAATTCTTCCTCTGGTTTTGTAGTGCCTTACTGCTCTTCATTCTTGCCAGTCAAGAGATTTTCTAATTCACTAAGAGATGAATGCTGAAAAACTTCCATAATTTTATTATTAACAGCTGTTCATACATAGTAGCATTCAAGTGCAAGAACAGATTTTTTTTCCTGATTCTTATATCATTCAGCAGGGCAAGAAAAAATGCTCAGAGTTTTAAGTATTCTATTACTGCAACAAAGCTAATTATGATTACTCACACACCTTCCTGGGATTAGTTTTGCAGAGATTATCTTATTACTTCAAAATAAATGCTTTCTCCTGTGAAACTGCCATTACACACTGACAAAAATAATTTGAAGCAGCTAAAAAAAGAATTATTATTTAACTCTGCAGCATACATTCTAAAGTCTATTTTCAGAGATTCTTCTGCTCAGCATATACTTTTCCCTCCTGCACTAATTCAATATTGTTCACCAACATAAAGTATAAATTTGGTGTCACTGACATATGAATGAAATTAGTCTGAATTCTTTGACTATCCAGGCTCTCAGCTAGTCCCTATGAACTTCAGTGAGTATAGATAACTTCTAAAGAAGCCAAAATGGCAACATACCCTTTTTAATAGCTGCAAATTAAATATCCCCTTGCAATACACTAAAAATAAGTAGATTCTTAAATATGTTTTACATAAATTATCACACTGATGTCTAGACAATGATTTGTGTTTTCTTCAAAAAGTTAATTATATATATGGACATATATGTAAGAATATGCACCCAGAATGAAATTTTATTTCCTTAGAAACAGCTTCTGTTAAGTAAGAGAAACTTACCAATCTAATTACAATGCATAGCAAGATATACATTAACTATTCATTTTAATGTTGTAAATACACACTGTGGTACTAACTACCTTATTTTAAAGTGTTCAGCAAGAGTAGGTGTGATCAATGTGACTGATTATACAAGTTATGGGAAAAAATAAGGAGACTTGCTGGCTTAAGAAAAAGTCATATAAAGATCAGTGTACTCCATCGTCAGCTTAATGAACCCACTTTCTTTCCAACTTATCTGTCTTAGGTCTTTGCTAATTCACCAAGTTCTTCATCTAAGTCTTTAAATCAGCTGGTACAGGTACAAGAAGATAATAAATGCATATGTATCCTGCATGCTTGCTGGATATTCACCGTGTGCTGAAAAGCATCTTTCCACATAGGATTGGTTGCCATTCATGCTAATTCAAATGGCTTATCTTCCACCTGTTTCCTTTGGTAACACACAAAGGACAGAAAAACATTCATATCCAGAAACTCTCTTCACTTGGCACATCTGCTATCTCCAACATAAGAAACAACTTCCCCTTAAAAAAAAAAAACTAGTATGTTTTGCACATGACACGATACCAATAAATACACCGCCAAGTAGCAAACACTGTCACGCACCTGGTAGTATCAGATTATATTCTTAGACACTCAAGGCATTTCCCACTGAGAAAATAGCACATAATACAAATATATAGAGAGTACAGAAAGACGGAAGGCTTATGGCTACAATCTATCACGCAGCTCAAATGCTGCTTTCTGAAACAATGTAAATTTTCCAGGGATGAAAGGGGAAAATTATGTACCCAAGAACTAGAGCACATGGCTCTTAACTGCCTAACAATAAATATGTGCATACATGCTTAAAATAGAAGCATGTCCAATGCTGTAGATTTTGTTTAGCATATACCAGTATAAAATATTAAAACACCTTTTTATCCCCCAATTGTAAGAACAATGGAAGTGTTTTTACAGCTAACAGCAAACAATGAATGGATATTAACGACTGTAAGCTCAGGAGAACAATCATAGGGTTTTACAGACTGCTTAGCAGTAATGAAATCCAGAAGAATTTGGAAAATCCACAAGATTAAAACCAAATTCAGTGGAAGACTGAATTTGTTCCAAAGTTCCTTAAATATTACAGCCAAGTTGTGCTAGCTGTACTACTATGTCTTTGTAATATGCTTCAGTGCTCATTTCTAAACTCTGGCTTTTACAAATTGCAACAGTAAAAGAAAAAATACTTTGTCTTGTTCTAACGTATTCCAAAAATTAACTAATGGTGTACAAAGAAGTACATAAAAATGGTATTTTAATAACAAGAAAGGGTCGGTTTGTAAACTGATACTTAAAAAAATAATCTTAACAAGCAGTAAAAGTTCTCAATAAAATTTAGCATTTTAAACTCTTTGATCCCATGAAAAGTGAAAAGGTATCATCATTAACACTCAAAAAGGGCGTACCAAGCACTGTGAGTGCATGCACACGTGTGTCACACACTAACAGCAAGGAGGGAATTAACTCACTTTGCAAGGAAGCCCTGCATCTTCCCAAAGGTAAGAGAGAAAAAAAAAAAACTTCTGATCAAAAAATACTGCTTCTTTTTCCCCTTTATATACGCATAATTTCTAAACAAGTATAAGAAAACCATCTGGCAAAGATGCACTTAGCTGTGCCTTGAGACCCTTTTGAGTTCCTCAGACCTTTCACTTCGCGCTTGCAACAAGTCTGAAGAACGTGCACGGTCAATTAAGATGGCTCAGCTTAACTCGGCTAGTGCTGTCCTTAGCAGCCAAAGGATATGCCACAGTTCTGTATTTACAGCCCTTTAACCCACTCAGACTTCTTAAATCAAATCAAACTTTTAAAAGTGGGACTGAGAAATTCGCACTTCTGGGAGGAAAAAAAAAAACAACCCACATAAAAACCCCACAAACTAAGAAAACCACATTTACATAAAACTGAGCAGCAATAATTCAAGTTTTCAGGAGGAAAGACATGTAATGGGACAGTAAAAGTCTATTCCATTAAAAAGAAGAAAAGACTTAAGCAATTTCAGATGGTTTTCATGCTACCAGCCTCACTGTTTTTAATGACTACTTTTCTATTCTAAAATGGTTTTGTCTGTCTCATGACTATGTGAATGACCCACACACACTTAACCAAGCAACTGCCTATGCTGGGGAAGCAGCAAAAGCAAGATACCTAAAAGAAACCCACAAATAAAAAAGTTTTTTGTCAAAATTTATTTGTAAGTTGCAACTTGAGTCTCTACCCAATCTCATGACTCCAACAGTGGTTCACCAGTATCCTGCATTTTACCAGATGAGATCATTAAGTGTTAATCCAAACAGCTCTGCACATGCACACACACTTTCAGTCCAACATACGACTAAAAATGTGTGCACAGTAATTATTTCTGTACTGATTTAATTACACAAGTATACAGATATGCCGTTAAGTACAAGCAGACAAACATTCACCTCTCTCATGTCTAGTACATCATGCTTATGCTTTCACAAACATGTCAGAACTCTTCATTTGTACTGATGCAGATGAACGCAAAAACCCTTCACTCAGGAGAGTGTCCCCCAATGCTTTCTACAGCTCAGCTCCTTCCCGTGTTCCCGCAGGTCACGGCACCCTATTTTGTCAAAATTGATGCCACAACTGTACCCCAATCTGCCACCACCTAACCTTACACTTTAGCAATAGGAGGACCTTGCAGAGCAGTACTGACTGCAGAAACAGATCTCTGACTTCCTTCTCTAGGTAACATGTATTGGTCCCATTCAGTAAATTTCACACATTTTTTGAAAACTTGGGAGAAGCCTCTTGCATGACTGAAAGAAAAAAAAAATCCAACAGGAAAATACAGAAACAATTTGGACCTGAGTAACAAGCCAAATATGCCAACTGCCTTTCCTGAAGCAAATGTATATCATTAAGTAATTATACATAAGCATCCATAAAATTATGGAAAGTCAAGCTATCCTATTTTATCTGCTTTGTGCATCTTCAAGTAGTCACAACATGCTCTGCTATCAACCAAAATAAGACAGAATGTTATTACTAGGAGTGCTGAATCCATGTCCCCCAGTCCTTTCCCACACCACTCAAGGATCCCAACACCTTTCTCCACATCCAGAAGACAAGCTACAGAAAATAGCATCTTCTCATGGAAGCACTAAAACGTATTCTGACTTTTTCTTTCAACTCTCTTCACCTCACTGACTAGACTATTTATGCCCCTAGCATAAACTACTTTAACGTACATGATCCAAGACAAAAAAAATCTTCTCCATAAATATCCCGCATCCACTTGGAACGTCCCCACTCATCCCCACACCAGACAGTGGTGCAGACATATTTCAAGGCCTGCGAGTCCCAGGCAGAAGCCGTATTGCCACAGGATCTGCACGACAAAGTAGAGCACCCTGGGTACGGGCTGATGTGTTTTGGTTCAAAAGGCTTAAATTTAACACCAGCCAAATTTCTGTTAGGCAGACATTGCCTCGGCATACTGGAGGCTTCAAAATAACAACCTGTTTTAATTAAAGAGAAATGATACAATAGATTTTATTTCCTGCCCAGTGGGTGGATACCAAAGGGATTAAAGATCCTGTCATCCTCCCGCATACTTCAGGTTACTCCTCAGCTCCGCGTACACATCTGGGGCTTCGCGGTTCCCTTTTCTTTCTAAAAGCCAGTCTACGATCCGACCACAAGCCCCTTATTCCAGTTTACCTCATTAAATAAAACCCACGGTAGAAAACAGCAACCGGCGAGACACCAACCTTCCCGCGGCTCGCAGAGCAACGCAGATACTGAACCCACCACCACCGAT
>VZTU01025885.1:1642-14924 GCA_013400835.1 Zapornia atra
ATTTGTTTTGAATTAAGCTCGGTTATCTGCTAATGATGTAAACAGCAAAATCACCAAATTACTTTTATTTTGTTCTTCATGTCACTGTCTCTGTGGAATCCAACAAGCCATGGAATCCTTTAAGAAACAGTTGATGGTTGCATGGCATATGTAACTTTCTAAATCCAAACCCCTCGTAGATGGAGAACAGTTACTCCCACGCTTCTCAGTCCCTTTTGGCTACCATCTGGAACAGCAATAAAATAAAGCTAACTCTTTTTATTATCACCTTAGGTAGATAAATCCAGCTGAAAATAGCTCTTTTTTTTTTTTCCCCAATAAATTGTGTGATTAAATTTAAATTGAAAAGTTTCTGCTGAATCATTTTAAGTTTGCTCAGTTTAAGTTTTGGCTGGAAATACAGGATTTTTGAAGCTGATTCTGTCAGATCAATTTAATTATAGCATTTTATATAGCATAGCATACTTTCCTCCGAACCTCCCTCCCATTATTAATGTTGTTTAAGTAATTGTTATCAGACATTTATTTTCCTTTTATGCCACAGGAAAACTGTGATACAGAAATCAGAATTTAGGAAGCCTTATGTTCATCATATCAACAGAAGTCCTCCTGCTAAACAGACACCAGTGTCTACTGTCAGAAGATAAGTTACCTTCTTGTCCTTTCACTTGTGTGCTGTATGTGTGTCCCAGATTGCCTCAGCCTGAGTAGCAGAGTCTAGCCATATATTTTCAAGCTCCTTGTAATTTATATTTAAAAGTCCACCCACAAGATGGAAAATGAACTCCACTCTGTATTATTGAAGAGGAACCAGTACAATATTTCAGTGTTCACTTTAATTGCCATGATACTGTGTTTCTCTGCAAAGGTTTTTAATTGAGACCTTTAAAAATGGGGGAGGGAAAAGGAAAAAGGCTGATCTCTCTGAAAGGCCTGAATTGTTAGGAGCTCTCAGAGTACATTGTGACAGAGGTGTTGTAGAGGTTCCAGTTTTTCTTCAAGGACAGGGAAGTTTTGATTTTGTTCTCTCACACCTCTAGGGAATTTTAAAAAATCTCATTTTCCTAGCATAGAATTAGGCACCTCTTTCAGATGGGGACACTGAGCAGCAACTTATGAAAGAGTTACGGAGCAAGAACACCAAGAAGCAAGGTGTGGTGCAAGGTGGTATGTTCATGATTATGATACTGTACTGCCAGAACGCGTTTTTTTTTCTTTCTTTTTCTGACAGGTGTGCAACATGTGTCTAGAATCTTCAGAATGCTTCTTTCACTTTTACATATTAAATCTGAAGTATATTCTTAGTTCAGTAATAGGCCAGGCTTTTCTTTTGTGTAGTATCGCAACTGAAGTGAGATGGGCCTTATCCATGGTTTTAAGAAATAAGTTACCCTGGGGAAACATCTAAAAGCATGGGTTTGGTATTCAGTGGCCCTTCCAAAGTCTGGAATAAATTTTTATTACTCTTTGCCTTAGATATCAATTCAGTATTAGTCTGAGTATATATTCCTAATGAAAATATGGTTCTTACTTTTAACATTAGAGAAATGTACAAACACAGATTGAATATTAACAGATTCCAATTTTAATGGGGGAAGGAACATATTTTTTTAATTTACTTTCCCAAGGAGACTTTATGTTCTGTTTGTCATCTTATTTTATAGCACTGGATTCCACGTGGGCCAAACAGAGTAACTGCTGTACGCTGCTTCCTCTGAATCACTGGCAGCTAATGAGTATAGAGAAATGACTAGTATTAGGAAGGAAGAGAAGGCACTACGATCACAAGTGTTAACAAGGAAGTACTGGGATAGAACTTTAAGTAGGAGAGTGCACTTCAGATAACCTGTTGTCTTTCTTTTGGTCCAGGTTCCACAGTTCAGACAAAGCAGAAGAGCCCATCACAGTATCAAAACCAAAGTCTAGTTTGGTAACCCAGGAGGATGTTGTGGTCATCTTATGTCTTCACTCTGGTAACACTTGTAGGTTTTGCCTAAACACAGATCTATTAAATGCCTGTATTCTCCAAGACTAACCTATGGAGTCCATACAAACAGATTCAAAGTATGTTAGGCATTGCTCCAATTTTCTAGATATCTGGTGGTCTTGTCAGTGCCTCACATAATTATCTAGTTTCTAGACAGCTGGGATAAATGGTCCCTGCACGGGGAAGTGTTGCATGGAGAGAGCCATGAACTGGAGTTACTTCATGAGAGCTGCATTTGCACAGCATAGGCATATACACTCTCCTGTGTAAGATTCACAATAGAAATGTGGTTACCCTGCCTGGATAAAGTTGTTTGCAGTATAACACCTAGTTCTTTCTTGTCTTTAAAATTTTAGACTTCTCTGGGAAACCTGACTTTTCTCTAATCCTTACAGAAATAAAAACATTATTGGGTGCTTTAAATCACAATAAATTCAATTCAGCAGCTGAGTCCTCTATTGTAGAGCTAGTTTGATTTTAGAGGAGACTGTGTTCCAAATTTTCCTTTTTTATTTCTTTAAAGTGCATTTAAATTAAAAAACCCCAAAACTCTTGTAGGTAGCTCTGACAGTCCAGTCATGTAATTATTCAAACTATGAATACCACTCTATTAGTTCTTTATCACAAAGCTCAAAGCTGTTGGCATCTTACCACTGGAAGGTTTCTGTTACAGATACTTAAAATCTATTGGCCAAGTGAGGGCTAGCATTGCAAACCATGTTCAGGAAGGTAATGACAGTACTTGTCAGCTTGGCCATGAAGTAGACTGCTGGTTCTATTTAGGCCTCCCTATTGTATACTCATGTTCTGGTAAGCATCTCCCTGCTCAGTATGTAACGAGATTTTGGTTACCAACATCTTAGCTGGGTTTAGAATTGTAACTAAGTCCAAGCCTTTTTACCAATTCTTTCAGCCATTCTGATTCACCTTCAGTTTAGGATTTCTTTACTCAAGACTTGAAATTATCATTTAAAGATGTTCAAAGGAGTTTAATAGACTGAAGGAAACTTCTGTGCACCTGACACTTCTTTTAAACGTTTTTAGTCAATATTAATCAACTGAGACATTCCACATAAAGTGGAAATCTTATAGAAGAAGCACTTGTAGTAATTTCTGGGAATCTTGCAGATAGAACACTTTCAGTTATTCCTTGTGGGCAAAAAAGTATTAAATTCTCTTCCTGCAAGTTTTTTTTTTGGTTTGTTTTTTTTTTCTGTGGGATAAAGGATGATGGAAAAATTAAGTTTTTTATTTATTTTTTAAAAGTTCTAAACCTCAATTTTAAATTAATATTGACTAGGCAGTCAAAGCGTTTTCAGCTTTCCTTCAATGCAGCCTCTCAGTGCTGAAGTGAGCTATTTCAGATGTCTGAAAAAGTATTGCTTAATGCCTGTAAACACTGTCAGAAATCAATAACTTTGAAATTTGTGCTATTTGTACTTTAAGTTTGGCGTATCACTTTAATTCAGTCTGTTTACAGTAGAATAAAAATGGGTATGTACAATTGTCACAAAGTACAGAAATGTGTTGAATAATATTCCTTTAAATTGTAGAAAGAATATAATTTTGGTATTTGGAGTATTAGCTGTACCTCTATTGAAGCTCTCCAAAATATCATAGGAAATAACATTGTTTTGGTGGTTAAGGATAACCTGTGGATACTGACTACAATAACACTAAATCATTTTTTTTCATATTGAAAATATTTGAAGAATTTATAAAACATATTATTAATGAAGAAAACTCATTTTCAAGATACTTTAGGTTGGCAAATGGTTAGCAAAGCAGTTCTGTCAGTAACATAAGTTTTTAATATTAAAAGCAGCAACACAAAAGAATTCCAAGTTGTGTTTTGAGAAGAAAAAAAAAAAAAAGATGCTGAATTTGACTGTTGTATTTTCCAGCAGATAAAGGCTGCTGAAGTTCAGTTTTCATATTGCACAGGTGTCTGCATCTTGAAGATTAAATTAATTTATTGTTATATACATGTATAGTCAACTCTAGGACCTTGGTCATCTATCTGTGGAGTTTGTTTAATGATAATGGGATGATTCTAAGCTTTTTCAACAAGTAAAGCTTGAAGAGGCTAAAATATAGAAATAACTCTATCTGAATGTGAATTAAAAGACTTAACCAGTTAGGTTGGACATTTACACACTTTCATACATTCCACCCCAATGTACAAGGTATAAATTTTCAACTCAAGCTGTGCTAATGCAATGCAGTAGATAGCCTGGGATGAACAGCTTGCATCTTTCTGCTTTCCCTTGTGCTTTCCAGGTCTCCAGAAACTACTGTGGCCCCGCTAACTCTTTGAAAAGCAAGTAATTTAATGTGCTGTCACCTACCGGTTTTGATTGACACTTAGAATGAAGACTTTCTCTCTCAAAATGTCTTCACTAAAGCTGATTTTAATATTATAGTACTTCCCATGGTTCTAACCAAGACTGTGGCTTCCTTTCTAATTCTCTGGACAGTGTCAGCGCAGTGGCTGCTTCAAAGCATTTATAACATGTATTGGCATGTCTAAAATGGAAGATAATGATGATTATCCAGTTTGCAGACATAATCCAAAACTCAAAGATCTACATACAAGGATGCATTCCAGGGAAATGTTTTTGCTCCTGAAGATGTTATGATTTAGGTCAGGACAAGACAGAATAAATGCATGCACAGCTCCATGATAAACAAAAGTACCTGAGGTATTGTTCTGTGCAACAACAATCACTCCATCGCAGAAGCCACAGGTATCCAAAGTTACAGGAATGTGGTTATCTCTGCGCCCCCTTTCCTTGCTGATAGGAGCAGTGGTTAGCAGTAATCTGGAGGAGTAAGGTCAAGTGCAGTGGTTGTGAGCTTGGTCCCAGGCATCCCTGAGGTCTTCCACAGTCAGGTATCCAAGAAAGTTCAGGTGTGCTGCCCTAAATTGGGACTCCTCTGTGCCCGTGGTTTTTGTGTTTGGTTTTTAGTTGCATTATTTTGGTGGTTTTCCTTTAATTTTTTTCTTGTTTGGTATATAAAGAAAGAAAAAGTGCTCAGATGTGCTGGGCTGGTGTTTCACAATATCCTGACTGTGCACTGGCATGCTCTGACTACCTCCAGTCATACAGATTAAAATATAATCAAGTTCAGAAATGATTGTATCAATCACAACTGCTTTTTGTAATTCTGGGAACATCATGCTTACATTTTATTCTGGCAAGATGTCATTGTTGTACATGTTTAAACAAGTTTGCATTAGTTATAGATACTGGAGAATTAACCAAATCAGAAACATGGAGAGGTCACACTGTGGGCATGTATGTAATTCATTACAGCTTTGAACTTACTATGAAGTGTTTATATTTTACCTTAACATTTTGTCTGCAAACACAGTTTTTTCTTCTTTCATAAATTAATAACTAAATTATTATGAAAACGAGTTCAGCAGAAACTGCCTTCCTAGTCGTACTTGGGGCTGCAGATTCCCAGCCCTTTTGCTATTTATAAAACCCATTGTGTGGCTCAATTACTCAGACCCACAGCCATTGGTGCATTCAGAAGCATGGCCTTTAGAAATGTTTTTCAGGTATGGTTTGTAAGAACCAAATGAATAGACATTGGACAACCTTATATGCTGGATGCTCTTCCAATTGATATTACAACATGGGCTGTTAACCTTTTTTAGCGTCAGGACATTGGCCTTTCAAGTGCTTCAGAGACACAGTATAGATGAACATAGCCTGGAGTACATCCTTCCCTTTAGTGGACAAGTAGTTATTCACCAGTGTCCAGGTGTCCAGTCCAGAAAAACCTGAGCTAGTTTGATTTAAATGAAGTAAAATCAAAACAGGTATACATTAAGATAGGTGCTTATTTAACCTGCCTTTTTTTATTTTTTTGGTCCTCAAGAAACTGACAGTTGAAGGTTTCAAATGTTCTACCATGAAAGGTGTCACAGGACAAGAGAAGGAGATGCCTGTGTGTTCTCCTCAGCCTGGCTCCAGGTCGTCTAGAGGGAGGAGGAGCAAGAAGCTTCTGCAGTGGATGGCAAGGTAGGCATGACAAAGTCAGCAAGAATAGGAGAGGGAAGAGCTGAGGATTTCTAAGAACCACTGAGGCTCCTCTCTCTGGGTACCTGAATAGACCCAAAGGAGACATGATGGGGAAGAAAAAAACCAACCCAACAACCCACAAAAAACCCAAAAAAACCCAACCCTAAAACCCCCACACCACCACCACCACCACCACCAACAACAACAAATCCCAAAAACCTCTATGAAAATCTGAATAAACTTTGTTCAAGTCAGGAACCACTTGGAAGAAAAGCCTCATGTTCCATTCATGCAGTAGTGGGGGCAAGATTTGTTTTCAAACCTTGGAGTTAGTCAGGTCCACCCAGCTGAAATTAGTTTTTTCTACTGAAAAAGAAAGCTCAGCCCAATCCATTATTTTCTGTTCTAATAAAATATGGTTTTGAGATTGGAAGGCTTTGGTGTGTCTGCTTAAAGAAAATGTCAAATCCACCTTCATGTCCATCCGTCCATCCTTGAGGGATAAAAGTGTGGAGTCCTTTACATTTATTTCCTTTTACTGCCAAGTAAAGATACAGTTTAGGATTATTCAAGATGCAGTTACATGTAAATTACTTGAGTCAGAGTCAACTTTAGACAGCATCCACAGTTCACCTGCATAATTTAAAAGTATGCATCCTTGTTTTTCATCTGAATTACATCCGCTAGGAAAGCGGCAGGATAGATGCAGGCATTCCATCATAAAAGCTTTTCTACTGGTGTTACCAGCAGATAACTATAGCCACCTGAAGAATATGCTATAGATTTAACTGTGCATCACAGGATTAAACAGGGGAAATTTCTTTCACAGATAGAGCTGTAATTGATGTAATGAGTGCTTGCAGGAAAGCGTGGAGGGAAGAAACTGCTAGAGTCACAACTGATGTTACTTGCTTTCAGACTTGCCTTTTAGAGTGACCTGTCATGTTTACTTCTTTGGTGTGTACAGTGCCCAGTGGGTGTTCTGTTGTCACTGGAATTTTACAGAAGTAGTTGCAGAGAAGCCAAGTAATGGGATTATCTGGTATTTTAGTAGAACAAACAGGTCTTGATTTTCAGCACTGTTTCCAGCTGATAATCAATTGGATTACAGGAGAAATATCTCATTTGTCAGTCATAAGGTTCTTCTGAAACTATAAAAATGTATGTGTTAAATAACGAGGCATTGCTGCTGACTTAAGAGATATTTAGTCTTTTTATCCCATGTTTATTGAATGCTTTTTGTGACTAACCACTTAATTTCAAAACGTATTCTGTGTGCTTATTTCTTCAGAAATGTTAAGAGTTATCCAGGAAATTGTGTAAACAAATAAAGCCCCCCCCCCCCGATCATTANNAATCAAGTAAGAAACAAAAAAATGAAACACACCCCCCCCCAAAAAAAACCCACCCCAAAGTAAACAAAAACCTCCAAACCCACTATCACCCTTTCTTTAGTAGACAGCCACACACAGCGATGGCAGATCTCTTAGAGCAGTCAGTTTTGCTTTCCCTGTAGGACAAATTCTCAAGGCATTTACAGCACTAGTTTCTTTCATTCTTTTTTGCCTTGATCTCCTTTCACCTCAAATATGAATATCTTGAGACTTTTTGGACCCTAAATTTCTCACCTCTAGGGAAGACCAATTGAACAGAGGTTGTAGAAATTAATACTGACAGAGTTGCTAACCTTTTGAGAAACTTCCAATAAAGTTGCAGTTTGGTGATCTTCAACATCAGGAGAAAAATGTATTTTACTTGTCAGGGATAGTCTAGCAAATGGACAGAAAATACAGTTTTGAAAATCTACGATAATAATTTTGCCTTTGGTCACTACATTCTAAAATGACTTTAACCTCCACGCATCTTTTTGACTTCCCTAGTCAGGGCAGGAGTCAGTGTAGATTTAGTCCTACAATTTAGAATCAGATGTATATAGTAAGTGAAAGCAAAAGGTTCCTCTTTGCTTTGTAAATGTGTGTGTATATGGCACTGCATGAACAGTGAAAGCTGAGTACCCATCACTAGCTAGAGCTGTGCATGTTTCAAAAGGAAATCTCACTGCTTTTTACACACCATCCTATACACAGACTTCATCCCTTTCAATTAAACTTGGGAAGGGAGCTATATGTAAGTGAAACCATATGCAAATACAAACATTCTCATCTTTTTTTACATGGTTTTTCTCAGATGCTGTTCAACCTGATTTCAGTGTTCTGAGATGTTAAGGCTTTCCACAGTTTTGTTTTTAAAGCTGCCTGGATGTTATATACCTACAGCAACAGCCAACTAGAACAAATAATTTTCTGGAGCTTTAATATTTCTGCAAAGACTATGAGAATCAGTAATGCAAATATATTTTAAAGGCTATAAGGTAGAGAGGGTTTCAAGTCCTGGGGTTCAGGATTGCATGGTTTCCACAAGACCAAGTTGCTGGTAATCACAGAAATTTAAAAACATAAAAGGAAAGTTTTAGGTTTGTAAGTCAAATTATGATCTTGGTTGAATCACATGGGAATCCCTAATGCCTGTGGGATGCTAAAGGTTGATGCTGCTGGCATATGGTTCAGAAGCTGAAGTTTCATATTATTTTCTAGCATCTGATTTATATTGTTCTAGATTTAATAGGCAATTTTATACTAATACTTAATGTGATATATGTATATTTTAATCTTTTCTATTTTTGCCTAACTGCTCCACAACAAGTTTCTTCGCTGACGGTATCCTCTTGTACTATGGAATTCAGCACGTCGTTTTGCCGTAGAGACGCAGACCCCTTTTCCCACGTTGGCATGAATTGCCTGTACAAGCAGCTAGGGGGCTGTATTATCCCACTTTTAAAGCAACAAATCGAGGGCTGCTAGTGTTCTCAGTGTTTTAAGAACTTTTTCCTCACCAGTTTGGGCAAACATCAGTGTCTATGCCTGCATATCAGTATTTAAAGTTTAATGGAATCATTTGTGTAAGGTACAGAACTCCACAAGTGGCTGCACTTTTTTCCATGTTTTCAAATCTTTAAGGGTAACTAGTATGTTGTTTTTCTTATGATGAGCTCTCTGGATAGTGTTGCACCGTTCAGTATTTATGTCTCAGGTAACATATTAGGTATGAATTCAGTAAGAAATTTTGCAGCTTCTTTTTTTCTTTCTTTTTTTTTTTTTTTCAGGTGGTCTGATACTACATAAACACAACCTCTAGTGAGCACAGGGAAGCAAGAGTTTTGGAAAAACCTTCCTGCCAAGAACAGCTGTGGGAATTCACTACCAGGTCTGATTAAAGCGGGGGAGTGGGGAGGGAGACTTTCTTTTTTTTATGCTTTTGCATTAATAAAGTCACTTAGCAATTTGGATTGCACTTCCACGTGTTTTTTATTTGATTACTGTGTGAATGCTCATTGCTTACTTTGCTTTTGTTTTATGTTTTTCCTGATACTTACTGAAAGCTCTAAACCCAAATAAATGACAGGTTCAGTAAAAACTCAATCTTGCTTTTGTGCTGCAAAAGCCCATTCAAGGCTTCATAAGCCCCTCAAAATTGATTTTTGGAGCGCTGTTATTTAATCTGTCCTTTACAAAACTTTAATGCCTTGAGCAAATCCTTCTTGCCTTATTCCCACCACTACACGCTTTGACTTCATGGTAAGCAGATAAATGTAAGACAAAAAATGCAGTTCAGATTGTTTCCCCCAGTCCTTAGTAATTCTCTAACTTGTCTATTCTCTCGTTCTCATTACTGAATAAAGCCTCCTGTGTAAACACTACTTTTTGTGCTCCCATGGCTCACAGACTTTTTCCCATCAGTTGCCTGTTCTCCCCCCACCTGCTGTATCTGAGTCATTAGTTCAGCTTCAGCTTTGCTTCACCTCTTCTTTCCCCAAAGAGTTATATATAAAGTTCACGGCGCTGTTCTTATTCTTAGCCTACTTTCTCTGCACACATCTACCAGGCCTGCAGATTAGCCTGTGTAATGTTCCCCGGGCTTAGTGGCTCCAACTTCACTATTTCTTTGCAGGGCTCAGTCTTTAAGAGGAGATGGCAGAGATGGCAAAGGGAATGTGCAGGCTAACTGTGGCCCAGTCCCTGTTTGAATTCAAACTTCTTGTCAGTTTACCATCATCTGAACTGCTGCCAGCCATAATGACCTAATGCGGTGCTCCCACACCGCAGCTTCTGCGTGTGGGACTGGCTGCAAAACAACATCAACTGCATTTGAGTCAGTTCTTTTTGCATGTGTCACCCTTCTGAGAGATTGCTGTCAACCACTAATTTACATGCAGAGGAGGAGGCAGAAGGAAATACAGTAAAGCTGAATGCTGAAAAAATAGTATTCTGACTACGCGCATCTTGGGTAGTACTTGACTGGCCTCAAGTACTATGTGGCCCTGACTACAGGTGTAGTTTCATGCTGTTGCTGGATTCAGAGCATTGGGGTTCAGCCTGCAACAGTGATGGGAAGCGTAAAACTGCCCATGGTTTGGGATTCGCTTATCTCAACCTACTTTAAAGAACAGTGTTTGAAGTACTGGTTTTTACAGAATTTTTAGTATCAAATAACCCTTCTATCCACATTACTTTGTCTTTTCTATATTAAATGTTCTCAGTGAAAGAATACCAGCTAAGGTAGGTAACTACAAAGACTGAAGTAACTAAAGTTATGTAGACTGAAGTACTGGCAGTTAATGCTGGCAGTAAGTAGCTTGAAGTAGTTAGACCTGTCTTCCACTTATTTATATTGTAATAGCCTTTAAACAATAGCTCGGTGGTGATTATGTTGTCATCTGTCTTCTAATGAAATGTTTGTCCCTACCAGCTATACTTTATATATGTCATACTAAGTGTTCTGGAACTTTTAAAAAAAATTCAGTCCAAAGAATAGAAAAACAGCCTAAATATCTTTTAAATGTTTGCAATAAGGAGTTCTGCACAGCTTGTTTTTTATTATTGATTGGACTAAGAGCCTTATGGTCTGAGTGACTGTCAGATGCAAATTTTAAAGTGGACCTTGGTTTGACTGAAATCAACAGCAAAGCATCCACTGACTTGATTTTACCCCAGAGGAGATAAAAGGCAATTGGAAGATAATGTCTGAAGAGCAGAAGGATTATGGCTCCAGCCACAGAATGGTTTATGGGGGGTTGTCTGGTATCTTTTTAACTTCTTAAACAAGATTAAAATTATGTGTGGCTACAAGTTGCAGCAGCAGAGACTATGTAAGCAACACGATATGGCACGCTAGGAAAGCTACGTGCCTTGTGTGTTAGTGGGACATCAGTCCAACACACAAGTGACCTCAGCTACCGAGAACCACAGCGACCATCTACAAGGAGAGCGACATACTTGTCTCAGTGCTAGCAGGATATGGAAATAAGTTTTGCAATAAATGGAAAGAATTTAATCTCAAAATTAATTTAAAAATACTGGAAGTGGACAAAATTTACGAATAATTCCATCTCTGAAAAAAAAAAATATTTCTTCTGTGGAACAAATGTCCTTGTGATTTGCAAGACACTTTCTCAGACCCAAGGTCCTGTCAAATAGTCTGTAGTGGTTGGAGATTCTGAGCAACTGTATGTAGTAAGGACTTTCTCCTTGGATTGTGACTTAATATGGTTGCATTCTAAAACTTTTTTGGATTAAGATATTTGAATGTTTTTTCTCTTTGGGTGATAGTTTCCCAGAGATGAGTCAAAATACTGACAAGAGGAGTGTTTAGTGACAATCCTCAGAATTCTGGATGCATGCTTTCCAGTTGTCTTGTTATTTCTGAACTGTCAGTAACATTTTATTTGATTTTTAGCACTTAAAACACGATTTCAGTTTCACTGTAGCAGTAAACAGCCCACAAAAGCTGTTTTATAACAGTGAAAGTAGCTATTAATGCAGAGATTTGCAATGTGTTGCTTTTATATGCCAAATAATACTCTGTGTGTGTATCTGTGTGTGTGTGTATATGTATGCATTCAGGACATTAATGCATGAATGGTTTTGTAAATAGTGGACTGGATTTCAGTCTTATTTTCACTTGCCTTGCTCTGCTGTGAAAGTTGTAGCTATTCCTGGCATAGACTTGTAAATAACAGGAGAATAATGCTACCTGTGTATTGGACGTACAGGTAACTTCTATAGAAACCTTATCGTGTGCCATAATGGTGTCAAAATCCCCAGTGAAGAAGTAATCACCTCTCTATATCACCGGGTTCAGTTTATGCTGAAGTGTTTGGAAGGCCAACTTGTTTCACTGGATGCCAGCTACTTCTACAGCTGAAGCTGACTTGTATCATCAATGCCATGACCAACTTAGCACCTTCTAAGTATCTTAAAATACTCCAGAAATCTGGCTGTTTCTTTCCAGTTATATCTTTGTACATGTGGCAGATAATGCATTTAGTGACCATATAATATTGTATGCCCCTTCATATTAAACAACCAAAACACAAACTGTTGTGACACAATCAGTTGCAACTCTATATCCCTATAATGACTTAATGAAGAGAATCAATACTCTGGACAGTTTCAGGGTGTTTTGATGGTTATTTTTGGTTTGTTTGTTTTAGAAACACGAATGTATCTGTTAAGAAAAAGTGGCAGGAGAGAAAACCAAAAATAAATATGAGGCTTCCACTCAGGTTCTCTGAATGTATATCCTGGCATATGCTGAGCTTTTAAATAAGTGTTTCTGAAGTACCTTACAACAATTTAGCTCCATCTGCCATCCAGTTTTTGCAGTAAAAGTGGCCAGCCTGATCATCTTCCCTCTCAGGAGGCAAGGCAAACTCCTTTAGGCAAAATTTATTGTGAGAAGCAAATTCCTCAAGTCAAATGGGCCACATAGCTTGTTGACAAAATTGCCAAGTAAAGCATAAAGTTTTTTCCTTTTAAAGAAAACATTTGGTTGCGGTTAAAACATAAAACCACCTGAACCGAATTTTCTGCATATGAAAACGAAGGAAATCTGGAAACTGACGCTATTTTAGGCTAATTGCATTTCGTTGGGTTTCGGGGAGCGCTACATAGTAGCAACTGTGGGAAAAGCACTAAATAGTTCTCTGTTTGAACCATCTGTCAGGAAGATGGGACATATGTTCGCTTTGTTTATTCAGGAGCCAAGTGGAAGCCGATACACTCGGCTCGGCTCCGGCCGAGGGCTGCCCCGTGCCGAGCACCGCGGCGATCCGAGCACGGCAGGGATCCGCCCCCGCGGGTCCCGCCTCCCCCCGGGCGGCGGAGCGCAGCCTGCGCCGGGAGGCGCTTCTTCCGCGCGGCTC
>VZTU01025885.1:16357-32572 GCA_013400835.1 Zapornia atra
GGGGGGAGGAGGAGGGTGACAAGAGCCAGCCGAAGGATTACATCTTCACCTGAACCTGGCAGCCTGCCCGACTGCGAGTGGTTTGCAGCCCAAACTGGTTTCCTTTGCACAGGAGATGTTTGCGTTTCCATCTGCGTGTGTCTGAAGGAGCGTGACAGGGGGTACAATGGAGAGGAGGGAGTTAATGCAATTTGCTTTGTTCTCCTGCAAAAGCATCATATGTGGAGAGAAGTGGAGGGGGGGGGAGTCATAAATTCTACCTTTATATGTGTAGAATAAGCAAAAATGCGTAGAGCCTTTAAAAAGTGACTGACGCAAAAAGAGGCTAATATCAATCAGTGAGGATACTTATCTCTCTGAGCGGGTTGTTCGTGGATGTAATTGAAATTACAGCAAAGCTCTTGTGGAAAGTGAGGCTGAATATTTAACCCCTCGGTTAAACACTTGACTGGGAAGGATATTTGTTTCACCAAAGTGGATCTAAGGAATAAGGAACGCTTGTTTTGTCAGGCACATTAACCCTTGTGGGTATTCTTTCCTTTTTGTGTTTTCTCATCAATCAACCCCGCAGGGTTAAAACATACTGTTTCCTTGGGCGCCCACAAAAGTGGATCTAAGACCACAAGAACCCTGAGTGCTTTTTCCTAAGGTGTAGCACGAAGGCAGGAGGTTTGCAAGGTGTTGCCCGTGGGCTGGCTGCATGTGCTGCCTTGTGATTCCTGCCAGATGCCTTCCTCGGACCCCTGCTTAAATCAGCCTCATCCCTCAACGAGAGTTTGTTGGTTTGTGTCTCCTCTCTCTAGATGTACTTTTGTCCACAGAAGTGAGCCGGCTGCCTGGAGGGGACCGCCTTGACTGCGTGAAAGCCAGCGATCAGTGTCTCAAGGAGCAGAGCTGTAGTACTAAATACAGGACACTGAGGCAGTGTGTAGCCGGCAAAGAGAGCAACTTCAGCCGGGCAACAGGCCTGGAGGCAAAGGACGAATGCAAAAGCGCCATGGAAGCTCTCAAGCAGAAATCTCTGTACAACTGCCGCTGTAAGAGAGGCATGAAGAAGGAGAAAAATTGCCTGCGCATTTACTGGAGCATGTACCAGAGCTTACAGGGTACGTTGTGAAGCACAGAAATGTTACACTCCCCTAGTGCAGTGTGAGGTTTATGTCTTTTTGCAGCCCCTCCTATCCAGAGCTAGGCACTGCCATTGAGGCTAAACCGAGGGTCTGACATCGTAATTCACATTGTGCTCTTCAGCTGCAAACTGAGGACCTTTCATCCGACTCAAGAACAGCTGCTGCTCCATCTCCTGTTGTTGGGAAATCCACAATGAGGGTTTCCTCCCGGGGACCCAGCTGACCTTTCTAAACCAGAGGCAAAAGATAAGGGTGCTAGCAAGTGCCAAAGCTACAAAAACACCCATTTGGAGATGTTTTCCTAATAACATTTAAATTCCTTAATTAAGGCTCACTCAACAAGATCACAGGACACTGGAACTAATTGCTTCGCTCTTTGCTAGAAGTTAAATGTAGTATGAAGAGCATTGTTTTAAGGGAAAGTTTATTCTTTACTTATTAGGAATATTCCCTGGGCATGCTGAGTCACATAAAAAGAAGTTTGCGTTTTATAGAGCATGTAGAAGGGATATGACAGTGATTGACTCGAGACTTCTGTTCTTGGTGTCCCTAGCAAATTTCCCCTAGTCTGGTGAGGTCAGGTCCTTACATGGGATACACCATTTTTAGCCTCTGGTCCTGGAGACAAAGGTGCAATGTTTTGCTTCAGTGTGGTCCCCATTTAACTTGTTTCTGTAGATATTTCTGCAAAAATGGAAGTAATCCCTTTCTGTTCATTATTCCAGACATCAACCAGAGTGTTTTAGTGAATCTATGTATATTTTTATTCAGGCTTTCATAATGAATTATGGGCATTTTGTGCATCATAAAAAGTTTCCCTTTGGACAGCATCTTCTAAGAAGTATTTTATTCCAAGGATGCTAATATTTGGCTGTTAAGCTGTGCTGCTCCTCTAAAAAAACATCACTGCTGCAGCTTCTCTCCTGCTGGGATGAGATGGGACAGTCCCTGTGATGTCACAGGCTGTCTGCAAATTATGACCTTATCCATGGAGGAAGGAGAGAAAAGAACCATTGACAGGGATAAACAACTTGCTTCTTTCACGTGTTTTTTGTAGAGAATGCTTTGAGAGGTGATGACCACACAAAGAGGGGAGTACCTTCAGCAGTTATAGAGTAGCTTAATTTCAGAGCAAAAGTAAACAATAGAATCTTATCCTGAATTCTTACATTAAAAAAAATACTCAAATATCTTTTTGTCTTTAGGAAATGACTTGCTTGAAGATTCCCCTTATGAACCAGTTAACAGCAGACTATCAGACATATTCAGGCTAGCACCAATTGTATCAGGTAAGCAGCCTTAATATTCTTGAACACGATTGCAATCTGCTGCTTTGTAGTTGAATTATGGAACTTTGAAGCAGTACTCTCATCTTAATGGTTTTCTAGATTTAGGAAGTTCACAATAATAGTTGCGCAAAGGAAAATACTAATTGGTTTTGAAATAATAGCTAAACCTGAAAGAGTGCTTAGCAGGATGGCAGTCTGTATTCTTTTTGAGTCATTCTTGACAATAAATGCTAAATTTTCCTGTAGGTGGCAATCTGATTCCCTGCGTTCCTAATTTACAAATCAGTTCCTTTCTGGGAACGTGGTCAGTGCAAGTTACCTCCCATTGACATTAAAGAAGATCAGAAGATAAAGCTTTCAAATGTTTGCATAAGGGAAAGCTTTATAGTTTCATACTTTTTGGTTGAAAAAAGAAATTTCAGTATTCAGGCTTTTCTTTCCTGGCTGTTTAAAGAGCCTATTCACAACTTCCTCCTTTTTAAAGCTTTTCTCTCAATATTTTTTGTTGCTGTGTGCCTGTCTTTCAGAACTTACTTGTAACAATCTGAATATGTTGCTCAGTAATTAAACTATGCTGTTTGTTTTCAGTCAGCCTAAGTTAAGCTCATTTTTAATCATATTTATTGAAACAATTAAATTTGGACATTGGCAGGTTTTACAGGTTGGAATTAATTGTCTTTTTTGGCATTTCAGAAAGTCTTAGAAGGATGCAGTCTGTACTCAGGACCTTTGTTTGTTTAGTTTCATAAAAATTACAGGGTATACTGTGTAATGAAAGTGTTGAAGCTGTAGTTAACTGACATACTGTGGATAAATATCAGTTGATTGCTCTTCAAAAGAAAGGAGAAAAGACCAGAGAGAATGGGTTGACCAATTTTCAGAAGTACTTACACATTTTAGGACCCTAAATCTCATTGAAAGCCAGGGGGACTTAGGTGGTTAGGTATTCAATGGTACAGATTTTCAAAGGCATATAGACACATAAAATGTAGATAACTGCCCATTGGGATTTTTAGAAAGGACTAAGTGATTTAAATAGGCTTTAGATGCCCAGGCAGTTTAAAAAAAATCTAAGTGCTTAATGCATCTTTAGGTATCTTAATGCCTTTGAAAATCATCCCTTTAGTCACTTTTCAAACTGAGACTTCAGATCCAAATCACATACATCTTTTGAAAGCATTATCCTAGTTTGGTGAGCAAGTCTGTTGGAGAAATAGTAGAAAGCAAAGATCAATTTCTGAAGAATATTTATTTTATTGTGTATTGCTTAAAAAAAACCCCTCAACTTAATACAAAACAGAGACAAAATCAATGCAAAGGAATTATAGGCTGTTTTCTGAAATCATGGACAGCCGGCTGAGGGCCAAATTCTGACCTACTTTAAGAGTTATATGATCTCCATAGGAATATCCTATGTACACTCTGCCTTTCTGTTGTTTTTGGGTTTTTTTTAGATTCCCCATCTACTTGCAAAGGAATTATCTTTAAAATGTAATTATTTTTTTAACCTGTTTTGTGCAAAAATGAAACAAGACATATTTGCCAACAAGTGACATCTGTTTTACCACCATCACTGAAGATGCTGTTGGACTGGCTAGGACTGCGTATTGCTAGTGCACCCCAAATTCCTGTTCCCTTTGTCAGAATTTTCAGGTGTGTGAGGATTTACAGGCAGCAACAAACAAAAGTTATATTACTGCAGAAAACTACCAGTTTTGGGAAGTATTGTCATGTGGAAGCAAAAGATTAGCAAAGGCATTTTTCTTATCGTCATGGTTACTACTGCATGGTACATTCTTGAAGGCTGCCCAGGCTTATAGCTTTTTTTTGCAGGGCTCTGCAAATACCCCAAACAGCAGAACTTGGTAAAGATCTTTTTTATGTCTTGATTAAAACAAAAGAAAAAAAAGCCCTGTACAAGCAGTGTTGGCAGGGGTTTCATAACTGGTGTTCTGCTAATGTCATCATTGTGTTTATAGATGTTGCTGCAATATTCAGTCTCATTAAAGTTACTTGGGTGTAATCACAAGCAGCAATTCACCCTTTCATCTCACAGAGGCCATTCTGTGGTGCTGTATGACTCAGTGTATGTATCAAGTATAATGCTTTTGCCATCTTATTTTTAAGGCAGTATAGAAAACCGCAACAGTTGACTTTTTTGATACATAAAATGAGAAGACAGTGGCTAAGATGACTACTGAGTGTGCTGTGTAAGTCTCTTGTAGCATACATAGGTCTGAGAAATGAAGGATAGCTTTTAAAAGCTGTTAAAATTGACCTAAGTCTATAGTGAAAGATGTTCAAAGTGGCATCCTCTCTGGAAACAAGGTGCCACATTCTCATTAACTGTTCAAGCATCAATATGTTGATTTCAAACCAAAACCAGGAAGATATTTCTAAGCCTGTTACTAATTTTGTAGTTTCTCTCACTTTGTTAATGGAACAAGCGATGCAGTCGTATTACTAAAGTAGAGCTTTGGTTTACATTTTTAAGTGGTCTGTGTTAAACTAGGACTAGTGGTGTAGTTAGTCTAGAACTAGAAGGGCAAGGTACATGTTCTGTATAAAGTTTAAACCAATATCCAACCACGCAGAAAGACAAATCTAATCTCACAAGAATTATTTGTTGTATCACTAGCTGTTAAACCCAAATTATCATATACTTAGATACTAGCGAGCATGAATTTTGCATCTGAATCAGTACAAAGAGCAATTTATATAAAAAAGTTTATATATAAAAGAAAAATGATGGCTACAATAGGAATGTGAGTTTTGTTTGATTTACTTGTGATGATGTACCCTGAGTATACAAGGGTTCAATCTTCTTTTCTGCCTGCACTTTAAGTTCATAATTCAGCTCCTTCTATAAAGTTAGTTCTCTTGACACCTCACATGCCCAAATCCAGGACTGTGAGTCTTCCCACTGGAAGGACAAGGTTGTCTGTTGGTTTTTGTTTGTTTGTTTGTTATGGGCATGTCTAGGTTCTGAATCTTCTTTAGAACTACTATGTCTGATGTGGTGCTGCTGCCTCAAGGGTGTGAATTTCTTGCTAGTAGGCAGCTCTTCAAATTGCTGAAGACTTGTGTGTGTGTCTTAGAGAGTAACAGATTTGGGTTAGTTACTATGATGTAAAGATTTTGCTTAAACAGACATTTTTGCTTAAGCCTTAACAACTTCTGAGAGGTGAAAACATTTTAAGGCCATTGACTTCTGTCAGAACTACAGTAAATGCAAAATCTGTTGATTGGTTTTCAGAGGTGCGTTTCACACCAAATTAAGGATAGATACTTGAATTAGTCACTTGTTAAAGCTATCTACAGCTTTTTAGTACCTGGGGAACAGCTTGCCCCTTGAATTTGTATTGCATTTGACATTAAGCCTTGCAGCTGGAAGATACCTTATTATTTTGGTATCAACTGACACAGTATAGTGGTCATCTCTATGGTATGTTGTAAGAAAAAACCTGCAAAAAATACTGTAGCTTCATTGACCTGTAGAAATACTTGCAACAAAATAAATGTTTCTGAAATACCTCATTCATTTCAACACAAAATGGAGAGCCACTAAACCTGAATAAATGCCTTAAGTCATTATCTCTGAAGTGGTGTAAATAGAATACTTAATGTTACAAAGAATCGACTGTTTAGATCAGCAAATTTAGGATGATATAATGTTCTCCTCACATGGATTCACTTTTAAGTTGCATAGTTAATCACAGGCTTATTATCCCATTGTTCAGCTTTGCGTATCTTTTCTTCTCTTACATCCATTATGATCAGAAGTAATCTCAACTGGCTACATAAATATTTCTTAAAACGTAGGTTTTCCTGGTTATCTGTGGAGAATTGGTCAGTTACACACTGCTAGCTGTGTTAAACTAGAAAGAAGCTATAAGACAGGTAGAAATTAATTATTATGCCAGTATTGCTTTTTTGTGTAGTAAACTGTTTTTGCAAAGTGCCTTTTTGTATCATTAACAAATGAGGGAAAGAAACTGGCTCGTGTGATTGTTTGTCAGAAGGAGTCTTTCCTGATTCTGCTTTCTCATGAGAGGCTGTTTGCTCTTTAAAAACATTGCAAACCTTCTGTTGCAGAAGGTATCTGGAAGCTTAGATCTAGGGATGGGTATATTTTATACTTACTATGGACCACTTGTTAATGAAACCCAAGGGTTCAGTAGACACCACAGCACTTAGGGCTTCTTACTAGAGTAGATCATTTCACATTAGAACATAGGTAGCGCGGCACACGAAGTTAGCGTGTTCGATTTCCATACAGAATAAGGTATAAGCACAAATACCAAAAATTATGGTCAGTAAGATGGCATTTTAATGTATTTCAAAAGTTAAGACTATAGAAAGTTAGCAGTGTTAGTACTCTCAACGGCTGTTGTGTGCTGGCAGCATTTAAATCGGGCAGTCTCATGTCTGCCTTGTAGGATTTCATGAAGGTGACTCTCTAGGATCTCAAAGTTGTTCAGAAGGAAAGGGTTGGATAGTATTTTTCCCTTCTTCTGAGTTTTTCAAAATCTTGTAGGCATCCTGTATCATTGGCATTCACAGATCAGAAAGTCAGTAATGTGAAAGAATGAAGTGCAGTATGGAAAATCCTTCAAGAACTGGCAGATTTTATATGGAGAGACTTCCCTCTCTGTAGCATAAAGCCTGTGCTGAGTATTGACAACAGCTCCCTGGGCCCTTCCCAATATTTTATCCTTCTCAAGAGTGGGGTAGGGACATCACAGAGAAGGGACCGCAAGTGTTTCCTTTGGAAAAGCTGTGACCAGTGGAGGCAGGGGAGAAAGGGTGAGGTTTTTTCAATATGACTTCTCAGGATCCAGAGAAACTATCTCCCCCGTCTGTGTGCTTGAAGTCCTTTAGAATCCCTCATACCTTCTCTTTCTGCTACTTCAGTAAAGCAGGGACTGCAGACCTGGTAGACACCATGTCAGAGGGAATTAAGTTTGCCCAGACTTGTATAACTCCAAAATTTAGTCAAGAATTGAATGTTTCCCCATTCATTTTCACAATTCTTGAACAAATGTGAGAGCTCAGTTCTGGGTAGCAGGTCCCCGACACTTTAATTATCACTTAATACTTTTTTCCCAACTTGGGAAATTACTTTTCTCTTGTAAAATCCATATATAGCATTTTTTAATTGTTTATCAAAAAGATAATTTAGAGTCTCCATCCTAGCCAACATATTTACTGCTTTTTTTCCTTTTGGGGTTTGTGGCATGTGAATTAGTGGCTTCTCCCATGAATTAATACCATATGACAACCCCAATTCCTACAGCCTGAAGCCACTAATTCTGGGTCTACTCTGAAATCTGTGTATATTTCAAATGCTACATACTTTTCTAATTTAACACTACATCTTTTTCTGACAGTTCTGTAAGGATATTTGAGATGCTGTGTTTCTACAATGGCAATTTAATTTACATTAATTAAATGTAAATTAATACAAAATATTAAAATGGTGATTTCTCTTGACTGTTTACAATGTTCTTATTAGGTCTTACCTCTGATATCGTTACATTTTATTTCAAATAAGAAGAGATACACCGCATTTTAGTTACATTGCACATTCACTGATTTCACAAGCAGCAAACCAGGTCTTACTAAGTTCATAGGAGTCTTGCAATCTGATTTTTGTTCCCATTGAAGTAAGCATTACACATCAAAATCTTTTTACTTGATTATGATGCATCGTTTCCTGTTGTAATTTTTTGGCTTACTCCTGGCTTTCTGATCTGAGGTTGAGACTTCTGCTAACAGAAGAGTAAAACCATATTGTTAATTTTGCCTATGCTAGAATGTGACGTTCAGAGCTACATTTTTACTTTGTGAGGCAATATATTAAAGTAGTAGTCCTTGGACCGATATATAATATTGTTTTTACAGTTACAAATCAAGACTAAATCTTCTTTTCCCGGTGAGAATTTGTGGCCCTTTCCCTGTTGCAGGAAAAAAAAAATCCCAAAAAACCCAGGCATCTATTTTAGCTGCATTTAACAAAATGAAAATAGCTTGACAAAAATAAATCTAATATAAGCATGTACACTGTTTGTGTTCTTTGACATTTCTGTCTGCAGATTTTCTTTGCAGAGACAACCAGGCTGGCTTCCAGTCAGATAACAAGTTATCAAGGGTGCATAGATACTAGTTGCTGATTTCCACTTCTGCATTTTCATAATCAGATTGGACTTCACACAAAAGAAAATCACTTTGGTGACTGTTGGCTTGCAGGAGCTCTTTGAATTTCCTGTTTTCTACATTTCTTGAAGCTAGATCTGATTATGAGAGGGGAATTAAGTACCTTGCTGAAGTAACTGATTGACTAGCTTGTAAAGGCAGTGCCTACGCACTTTGACTTCATCAGGAAGACAAACAGGCCTTGAAACCCCAAATAGGAATATGTAAATATGCTCATCTTAGTCCAGATTTCTCTCCTTGGTGAGATGATTTAAACTTTTTTGCTAATTTCTTTGAAGGTCTGTAAAATAGAAGAAAAGGTCTTTGTTCCTCAAGTATTTAAAATGCACAGCTTTCAGCAAATGCAGAGTTTCTGTCTGTCCCAATAGCCTAGGCAGGCTTTGTCAACCTGTTTCAACAAGGGAAGCAAGATGAAATCTATTCCATGGCAGGAGGAAGCATATGATGATACAGCACAAAGCATTTATGCATGAATATTCAGTGTCTCCTTGAGTGCTGGGAGTAGTAAGAGGGAATATTTGGGAGCCTTGAATGTAACTCAAGGGAGAGCAGTATTCTCCTGAAGCCTCAGAGGAAAGTGCTGGGAGATGCCTAGTTAAATAAGTATGGCCAAGCATTTTAGAATAGAATCCTAGAATGGTTTGGGTTGGAAGGGACCTCAAAGGCCATCTAGTTCCAACCCTGGCCGTGGGCAGGGACACCCTTCGCTAGCTAAGGCCTGGCCATAAAGACCTCCAAGGATCCATAACCTCTCTGGGAACCCTGTGCCAGGGACTCACCACCCTTACAGGGAAGAATTTCTTCCTAATATTTAGTCTAAATCTCCCTTCAGTTTAAAGCCATTACCCCCTGTCCTATCACTATATCTTTATAACATCTTTGTAGAGTGGAGTGCTTTGCCTTTAATCTGTAACTTCTCAGGAAAGCTTCAGTTGTGTGTGGTGGATCAGATATCCAATGAATAAATGTTTATGTGTTTTTGAGCAGCAAATTGCATGTTCCTGTTTCCCGTTACAGGCCAGCTTTATGGTTTGTGTATGTGCTGTGCTAGGTTTCTGAAGTAGGAGCCAAAGCACACATGTACTGCTGGTAGTCCTGATGGGATTATGTAGCAAGATCAGGTTCCTAATAGTCACTGAGGTGGGAAGCAGAATCTGATTGCCACCATTTCAAGGACGTGTTGAGCAGGACTAGGCCTGGGCTTCCAGGGGACCTTAGAAAAGCAGAACTCGCAAGGAAGTTCCCAGTTTTGTCAGGTATCTGCAGACTCTGCTGTGTTGCCAGGGTAAGTGGTTGGACACTAAACTTCTAATGGGGCTGCTGAAGGCATGACATGGCCAGAGTGAGAAAAAGCCTATGGTTCCCATGGGCTAGCACTGGCGCTGTGCTGAGCATCCCACCACTGATGGGAATACAGTGGTGATAAAGTGGGCTAAGGACTAGTGCAGAAGAGAAGCCTGTGCTGAGTGGGCATATTTCTATGGCAGCCTTCCTTGGAGAGCTTCTGGAAGTGCCTTGTCTGCAAGCTATGTCCCCTGGCGAAATGCAGAGAACAGTGCCCCAACGAGCAGCATCCTGCCGCTTTCTGTCTCTTGATGGCACAGCAAGGTGTGGTTTATGGCAGGCAGTTTGCACTCAGGCTCTTTACAGTGTAAAAAAAAATAAAATTAAAACTTTATTTTTAGAACCTTATTTTGTGTTTGACTCTCAGGGATAACTTTGACAGTGTTGGAAGAGACGGTGATATCTGTCTGGAGCTGACAGTATGTTAAAAGCGCTGTGTAAAATGCCCGTGTATGATGAGAAGAAATGAGAAGTTTTGGATTGTAAGGCAGAACTTAGTTGTGAGAAGAATCCAGTGTTTCTTATTTTAAGGTGTAGGTTACATTTTTTTAACCTTAAAAAGAAACATGTTTACAGCTTTGCTTTTTAGAAGTGTGACCATTTTTGTTCATGAAAACTAATTCTGTAATTTATTTTATATCAGTTTTTTGGTATCATTTTAAAATTCTTACATTTTCTGTGGATGAAACTAATGCAACAACAACGCTGTCAGTATAGTTAGGGCATTAACACAATTAAGTTATTTTTGGAATAGTTCTTTAGTTGCCATGATGCTTTGACAATTTTCATAAATGTCAGGCTATTGTCCTGTACAATCTGCACTCAGCCTGAAATTTAACATGAGATGCATGACACAAAGTGTAATGGCATAGAGATAGCTCTTCCTGCATAGAAATTTGCAGAAATGATGGGTTGTAAAGAGAGTTGAAGATATCAAACAATTCGAGTAGGAACCTATAAATAAAGATGAATTTCTGCATTCACGGGTTATACAATTTTATCACTGTCTGGTGTCCATAAAATGCATCTTCCCATTAAAGTTTTGTCATGCAGCTGATGAGGTTCAGAAGTGTTAAAAGCTTCCACTTTCTTCCTTTTAAATTCTGCACCCTAAATTCAGTACTAAAGCTCAGTTTGGCAAAAAAACCAGAGATCACTGCCTCCCCGTTCCTCCTCCGTGGAGACAGTAGTTGATGCTCCCCAGTCCCACAGCCTCCAGCCCACTACTGATGTTTCTCATGTTTAGCCCTGACAGTCAGGCCAGCACTAAGCACTGTAGCTTCCTTGAGGTAATAACCGCAACTCATTCCTGCCTTAACATACCTTTTCCATACTGCTGTGCTTTCTTTGATTGTCAACATTGTGCTCTCTGAGCTGTAACTTCTTCACCAAGTCCCGTCTGGCTGTAGGGCTTTGGTGGTTTCTGTCTCTGTGTGGCTCTGCTTTCCACCTCAGCTACTTGTTTCTCAGAAACCTGACCACTGTTTTTGCCTTTCCTTTTTTATGATGGCCTTGTCTTTGCTCTGCTGTCTGATGTCTTTGCTTTGCAGACTGCCTCAGCTCTCCACCCTGCTCTCCTCCATTCCCCCAACACCTCCCTGTCCTCCCTTATCTGTTACCTCTGGTGAGGCAACATATTCGCCATTCCTTGAAAGGTGTCCTTCAACTCTGCTTTTCCCAGCATTCCCAAATTGTTCTCTCCCTGTAAAGACTTTGAGATGCAGTCTAATAAAAGAAATATTTCCTGACTAATGGAACTAATAAAGCCTGGTTTCCTACTGGAGTATCCATCTCCTCAATGCACTTGCCTTCTGTGAAGACAGAGCTCCTCTCTTCTCTCCCTGTGCTGTGACCTCTCCACACATACTCTTGTCTCTTCACCAATCCTTAATACTGTCCCACATCTCTTGTCTCTGTGGGGCAGCACATCCTGTGCCCAGCTCGGTCTTACACGCGTGCTGAAGGACTGTGTGCATGGGCAGGTGCCTCCTCCCTCTTGGACTGGCTCAGAGCTGGATGTGCCTGCCTTGTGCTCAGAAGGCAGGTCTATGTGGGTCTAAAACCTGCAGTTTTTTCATAAAACTTGTAAGAACTTCATATTCATTTCTCTGTCAAATTTGTTCGAGTGTGTCCTGTGGGTTAAAAAATTGCTGGGAGCTGCAGGGGTGTGGAGAAGTTAGAGCAGGCTAATATTCAATTTACCAACGTTTCCTTGAAAAATTTGGATTAAAAAAAGCAAGTATTGCTCCTGTCATATCACTAAGCATTAGACTGTGACTTATCTTATTCCAGTCTCATAAAACATCTAGTGGGTTGTGCGAGTGATATAAATAAACATGCAGTGGACTTGAAACATACAGACAATTAAGTACAGTTGATGGCTGACAGTTGTATTAGATAATTGAGCATCTCAGGATTCTCAAAATGGGAAATAATTCATGCATTTAGGTTAGTTGGCATGAAGATTATTTATTCAGATGTAGAAATAAAACAGGAAAGAAAGGACTCAGCCAAACGCTGTTGCATATATTGCACTTGGCTCTTTGGATACCACATTGTATTTATGAATAACACCGCTCTTTTTAGAGTCATCTTTTTGATGTGGAGTATTTTTAGAATGAAGGATTAAGTTTTGTTGACGTTTGTTGTGGTAAGGTCATAAACAAAATTCAGACATTTAGTAGCAGTTTGAAAGAATTCACGTCCAAATGCCTGGACTTCCCCAGGCTTGCTGCTTGCACATAGGAATGTATTCTGCACAGCAGTGGCTTTGCATTAATGAATGCTTAAGTAGAAGATTAAAATGTCTGTTTAAAAAAATAGGTTAGGATTATATAATAACAAAAGTCTGGGATACTAATAACAGTGAAGATAATTTTATTGAGCAGATTAAGTGCAATTAGATCTCAACCACAGAATATTTCAATACAATACCAGATCAAAACCCAGCCTCTGCAGCTTTACTTGCTTTCCTTCACACCTACAGGATCAGCACCTGGCAGCAAAGTAAATTATCATTTTTATTGTTGTTCATTTTATATTGCCCTGGGAATGTACATCATTAGGACCCAGGAAAACAAGTCTTTTTCTCCACATACAAAGTCATGAAACAAGATGTGATTGAAGACAATGAGGTGTCTGAACTATTTGAAATTCTATTAGAAATTGATGAATTTGCTTGTCAAGATTTCTTTAAAGGATTGCATAGATAAGAACTGCCAATAGTATTCTTGTATGAAAAGTCATGAAAGTTATAGCCTTATAATAAACCCATATAGACTGAGAAATTGTCTCAGTTCTTTCTCTCCTGCTTACTTAGTTTCCCTAACAGTGAAAGGAAGACACAGACTTGCAGCTGTTGATAGCACTTAGGACCTGATGAAGTAAACTGCTTTGATCCTTTGAGAGGTCAAACTGTGTGTGTTTCTAAGCAAACATTCCCCAAGGCTGCTGATGCCTGAGATGTCTCTTCCCCTCGCCAAATGTCCCACCTTCGCAATAGAAAATTAAGTGAGACTTGCAAAGAAATGTGGTGTGTTGGTGCATTTAATCTTGTCTATCAATTGGTGTGAGAGTTGTTGAATGCAGGATTTGGTGTTGGTTTGTTTTTGTTTTTTTTTTTAAATTTTAAATTTTTGCATGGTTTAAAAGTATCTGGAAAACTCTCTTCTGGATTGCATAGAAAACGAAGGTATTAACTCTAACTGTACTTATGTTTAGGGAGAAAGTCATACAGGTTTTTTAATTTACTTAGTAAATAGCTATTTGAATCTGACTTGGAGCATCATTTAGCTTTTTAATGCATTTCTGCTGTGTTGCTAAAAATATCTTCATGCCCTTGACCTTTCTCTAAGAGCTGTGGGAAGATTAAAAAGCATAAATAAGAATAAATTTAGAATTAGCCTGTTTGAAGAAAAGTAGTACTGAATGCCTTAGCCTTGTGCAAAAGGGTATTAAATTGTCAGTCCTACAACATGTCCAGTCTGACAGAGGTGGGCAAAGAAACCCAACCCTAGAAATGAGAAGGTAGATTGTTTTTCATTCCCCTCTCCATCCTTCTTCCTCTCTGTGTGGAAAGTGCCAGCAAAGGTGCCAATTATAACGATGATTTCTGTAGCTCAGTTATCTCTCCCTTAACATCCATATCCCTTTCCCCCCTGCTTGCTCAGTGTATAAATACTTACAGTCGTTACCCTCTTGGACTCTGGTTGAACTAGCAACGAAAAGGTGAGGTTATCAGTATATTAAAGACATCATTACTGGCATAACCGCAGCCATAAAAGGTGAATAATTGTGATGTTTGAGTTTTATGTATTTATTAATTTAAAAATATGTCGGTATCTGGGCATCTTTGCTGTTACAGGGGTACTTCTGAAAACAGATGACTTTTAGTGATACCCACTGCAAGCAGCCACTCTGTAGTGTTCTTAATTATGTACTTTAAATTATTCACTTAACAAGACAGAGAATGGATGCACTTCTGAAGCTGTCATCTTAAGGCTTAGGTACTGCATTGCCGTACAGTGATTACACAGTCTGATATTAGCTTTCATTTATGTTAATTGCATGTACATTTATATATTCCGCAGATTATTAAAAAGAGAGTTATCTCCTTCCTGTTGCATTCAGACAAGGATTTAAATGTTGCAAAGTTTCAGTACTGCTTTAAAGAGAAAATACTGCCATAAAAGTCTTTCGGTCATCAATACTTTGTCAAGCTAAACACCTAGAAATATTATTCTATTTTGCCTTTCAAAACTGTATTTGTAACATTGCAAATTTATGTACTTTAAAAAAAATTTATTTGGTGATTTAAATATGTATTTAATCCTACACAAGAAACACAGTAAAACTAAGCTTATACCTAAATATCATCAATAAGTGACTATAGCTAGGACACTCACTGGAGGCAAAAGAAACTGGAGTCATAAATGGCAGTGTTTTCTCTAAAGCTGTTCTCAGTAGGGCCTTGAGGAAAAAAAAATTCCCAGATTTCTGTAACACAGGCAGTATGCAATATCTGGTCTAGACTGTGAAGAGAAATGTAATTTACAGGTTACAGAATGAATTATTTTGTTGCAAAAAGAATAAAATAAAGCCAATAGTTCGCTCCCCTTGAGCAGTAATATGTGCTAATTAAAGGACTCAAGATTGCTTTGTAAGAGTCAATATTCAAGCTTGTAGAATACTTAAAGTGACTAGTTTCTGTCTTTAGCCAGAATGAGAAATACAATCAGTGATTCTGGACCTGGACTGTGGTGAGAAGAGCTACTTCCCACTGCAGCTATCAGAACAGGAGACGTGTGAAGCGCTTGTAATAGATAGCTCCTCTATCTACAGACCAGGTTGTACTACTTCTTTGGCAAAGAGTGTTGCTGATAGATTAGGGTGACAATTCATAATGTTCCTGAGCGTGAATGCTACATGTTGAACAAGATCAGAGTCTCAAGGAGCATGTCATGGAGAATTAAGGTTTATTGCTTATCCTTCCTCGTGGTTTTCAGAATTTTAAAAGGATTTATAATATTTGAAATACGTTTAAGCCCAGAAAACCTTGGTATTTCAGAGTAATACTGTACAAATCATCTTTTGCCCAGATTGCAGCTCAGTGCAGTGGTCTAATTTAGGGTAATGACTTTTTGTTGTGTGACATGATACAATAACAGAAAAGTATTTTAATAAAATTCTAGGAATTACTGTGCATATTAGGACCGGTTTCTTATACTTTATAACATGAAAGCTAGAAAGGTTTTTTTTAAAGGTGGTAATGTCTCAGATATATATTATTAGTGTGCGGTAACTGCATTATTTTTGAAGTATTTATTTTTAAAGAGTGGCAAAACATTAAAATACATTTCTAAATCACTCTACAGCTATTTAGAGACAAGGTTTTGGCCTCCTGCCCAAATTACTGCCTAGCAGGTATTTGGGAAGGTTTCTTGGAGGTATTTTTACCACTGGAGGACTCCTGCTGTTCATATTTCTTCTGTATAGTCTCGAGTACCCCAGATTTGCTTTAAATGATTGAGTTCCCCTGAAGGGTGGGCGTTACAGGTGTTGGATGAGGGTATTTGTTGTAGAAGATCATGTTAATTTTAATTGGCAAATGAAGTGTTTATCTATTTCACACAGTAGCACCCAAATGTTACCCTTTGCATCTAGCGCTAGCACAAGAAGCTGCTCAGTTTGTAGATGTGGCTGAGTTCATTCTTTTGACTGTTTTAAGACTTGAGTGA
>VZTU01025886.1:7253-55096 GCA_013400835.1 Zapornia atra
CCTTTTTTTTTTTCTTTTTGGCATTCCCACGGGCCAGTCCCACAGCCCTTATCTGCAAAGAGCAAATCTGCAGATAAATAATGGAAGTCGCGACTCGATTCGCATCCAGATCTGTTGCGATGGTAATTTTTATTTCTTCCTATTTGATTTTTTCCAAATAATTTAATTGCGCGTCTAAATAATAAAAGAGAAGTCTTTACCGCTCCTTCCTCCTCAAATAACCCTCTCGTATATTGCTCACACTTCATTTAAAACAGACGTAAAATATAAAAAGCGTATCTTTTGTTGTTATTTTTGTACTTTAAAATACATCTATGTAACAATCTTTAAAAAATTATTATTATTTTTTTTTTTACCTTCATAAGTCTTACTGCTATTTTCTCCACAAACATATGTATTTCATCTTCTAGTGTTCCGGATCGAATATTTTCTGTTCAATTTCGGTACTTGAATTTTGCCAGAAAAGGGATGCTGTACTTAGCTAGTTCTTTGGGAAAAAAAAAAAAATTCTTGACTTTGGTTTTAAGTTTCTTTTCTTTCTTTAAACTTTTTAACACATGGCGTTTACAAACTGTATAAATACGTGCCACCGAACTGTAACCAAAAAAAAAAAAAGAAAAAAAAGAAAAAAAAATTTACAAAAAGTGGAATGGTTGCTGTAGTATATAGAATTAATTATAGACCAGAACTGGACAGAAGGAGCTGGACAGAAAGAAAATAGTAATTTTATTGTAAATTATTTACGTCTGAAGTTTCTAGGCAACTAGTTCAAAAAGAATAATGAATGGATCGAGCGCTGAGCCCTTGCTACTAACTTTTGTTCTGAATGTTTTGGATATTTGGATGTTTTGTATTTATGTGGTGAGAGTGAAATATATTATATCTATATGATGACGGAATTAGGTGTATTTTCGTCTTATATTCGTAGCACCCAAACGACCTTCATCTAATACGTGCGTTGCCAAAGAAAAAATAATCCCATCCCTCTGTAACCCTCCCAAATTTTATTATTCTTATTTTTTTAATTTATGTTTAATTTTGAAGCGGAGGGTTGTGAAGTCCGTTTCGTGGAGCGGGATCTCCTCTTCCTGGGGCAGTTTGGGGCATTCCCCGTCCCCTCCCCGGCTCCGACCCTGCCCTCGCAGTGCTCCCCCGGCCCCGCGGGCCCGATCCCACGGCGGGGCGGCCCGGACCCCCGTAGGGAGGCGAGCCGGGTGCCCGGCCTGATCGGGTGCCACCCCGGGATCCGCCGCTCGCCTCCGCGCCTCCTCTCCCTCCTGGCAGTGGGTGCCGGGATGGCAGGCACTTGCAGATGCACGGCCGTGTGTGTGTATCTATATAAGCATATCCAAATATACACACGTATATATGAATATATACCTGGGCTTGCATGCATAAATATGTATATTTAACAGTATTTTCTACGCAGCTCTTACTTCCACCCTCTTTGGGAGCCCAGCCCCAAGACTCCTTTGCCGGGAAGCTGGTGCGGGGCAGAACCTGTGATTTTTTAGGAGTCTCCCCCACACCCAGGCCCTGGCTCCCCCTGCCCCAAACTGCAGCGAGGTGTCAAACTGCATCTCCCCAGTCCAAACCGCCCGCAGCACCGTGGCACCTGCCCACCGCACGGCTTCTCCTTGGTCACGGGTGCCTGGTGTGGCCTCCACTGGGCTTTGCTGTGAGCCTGTCCCAGCCAGGGCAGATGCACAGCTCAAGATTAAGAGGGAAGGATGTGGTGGAGATGGTGATTTGGTTCTTCTTGTTTGGGTTTTTTCCTGAGTGTGTTGAAATGGTCCGGGGAAGGGCAACCTGGGTGAAGGAGGGGATCGCAGGTGACATTTGAAGCAGTGACATTGAAACTGATGGCCAAGGCTGAAAAAAACTTCAAGGGGAGTGGGAACAGTGTTAAAAAGAAAAGAGCTGAGCGTGGCAAAACAGATCTGCAAGGAGACCCTGGGAGAGAGGATACTTTCTTGGTTTCTGCCTTTCCCCCGCGCACTGCACAGCATCACCCACAGCCCTGGACAAAGAGGGGAGCCCTGGCCTGGGCTGCCTTTGCCAAGGAGGCGATCGCCCTCGCTCAAACCTTTCCCAGGCTGCCTCACCCCGCTGGGGCTGTCCCGTGTGATGCATTTGCCCCGTTCCACAGGGGCTTCTCTGTTGCTGGGACGGAGACACTTCGCTGCCCAAATCTGGTGCTGCACTGTGACTGGTGGGGAACACGAGCGTGTATGTGTCCTGCCAGGGCTGTGTTAGGTGCCTTCATCTCAAAAGGGGTCTGCTCTGAAATTCTATTTTATAAACCAGAGATGGTGGGGGTGGTCCTGCCCCTCCCGCAGGCACCATGAGGCCCCCTTTCCCGGGGAGCTGGCCTGACCTGCAGTCCCACAGCTGGAGTCTTGGGCAGTGTAAACTCTTTGCTCCTCACCTAATTTAATCCAGAGTCAAGCTAAAGTGCCCACACTAAAGCAGAAATCCTTATTTTACAGCTTTGCAGCCCTCCCCAGAAGAAGAGTTGGATATTTTTTTTCCTATTGCTATTAATTATTTCTGAATATTTCCAAATGAGGACGTGCCCTGAGGCATGAAGGGCTCCTGTCTAAGCAGTCAAGTAAAATAAATCCTTCAAGAAATGATTCTTTTTTTTTTTCCCCTCTGTTTCCTTCAAATTCTGCCTGTCCCATCTCTGTCTGGAGATTGCTTTTGGGCTGGGGTCGGAGCAAAAGCCAGAGGCTCTCCCCTCCGATGCAGGATTTTCACAGTCCTGTTTCAGTCTCTGCTTGTGGCTCAGGTTAAAACCTCGGATCCCGGCAGGGAGAGAAGCAACTTGTTGTTTCCTTTGAAACTTCCTACATCTCAGATGCAGGGTGTTCCTGGATGCCTAAGCCCCCTGATTTCCACAGAAAAAAAACCTAAAGCATGTTCATCTGATTTCCGTAACAGGGGGAGGGAATACCACCTGTAGCTCTGTGGCTGCATCGGGCAAGTTAAAACTCACGCTTATGCACATCCATATATACAGTGAGCTCAAATCAAAAAGCTGCTTGCAAATAATACTCCATTTTTTGGGAGGTTTTGGGGGTTTTTGGGGGGGACTTTTTTTTTGTTTGTTGTTTGGGGTTTTTTTGCCTGCTGCACCAGGGCTGTTTTGAAGGTGTGTGCTTCCCAGAGACACTGCTTGCTTGTTTTCATTGAAATGCTGAATTTCGTTCTGCTGGAGCAATGAACAGAAACCACCTTCCTGAAGCTGCTGCCTGCTGAAAGGGTTGCTGTGTTTCATGCAACATCACTATTTGTTCCCATCACTGCGGCATCTGAGCTCAGACTGAGGAATATTTGGCTTATGCAAAGGGAGAATGTGTGAGTGTAAGGGGCAAGAATATTTAGGAGGAAAGCAAATAAACACAATATAAATCTATCTCTGGCAGGATTTTTTAAAAGGAAATAATGAAAGTACTTCTGTGGCAGGGAGACTTCTTCAAACTTTCCTTTAACAGCAGCTACACGTAGGACTTAGGGTGAGCAAGCAATATCAAAGGCTGAGGGCAGTGTGGGCTATTTCAGCTTGTTCGGCTGAACCCAAGGAATATTTTCACAGGTATGTGGACAGAGTGCCTGGTCCTGCAGCTCTTGGGAAGGCGGAACTCCCAGCATCAGCCTCAGAGCACCCAGGCTGAACACAAAGCAATGTTAGCCGGGTCCATGTAGGGAAAAGAGGAATTAGTCTATTTAGAGGATTTTTTCAAAAGCATTTGCCCACCCACTTAACATAGGCCCTGCTTTATTTGCTGCTCCTCCATGTCCCTCATGCCAGGGATTAGTGCAGCCTCTGGCCACTTTGTCTCCATTTGCAACACTGTCATCAGCCCAAAACGCATGACCTTGTGACATGTAAAAAAGCACACGAGGTCCCTGATTAACTTCGGAGTATTTTATTTCTTTAGAGAAAAGAAAAACACTTCAAAAGAATAACTCTTGAACAGAATCAAGTCACAGTCACTGGCAAGTGCTTAACAAAATTACTGAGGAGCTAAAGTGAAATCCATCGATGTGATGCTGTCTGTGTAGCAGCTGTAATATAAACTGTGACCCCAGATCATAGCTGTGGTCTGGAGTGCTGGCTGGCTGAAGCCAACGTGAAACATTTCTGACTTAGATGTAGGGACTCTCTAATAAGCTGTTTACTCCCCACCTTGCTGCTTCTAATAATTGCTGAGAAACTTAAGCGCAGTGTTTGTTACTGTTCCATATGCAATCATTGCTGTTAATGCTTTTGTTCCTACCTGTGTGAGCAACTGATTCTAATTTGAATGCAAAGTTTTAAAGGTTTCTAGTGGAGTCACTTCCCCAGTCAATCATATATGGAACAAAAGTTATTACATTTTGCATATTCATTTTCTACTTTCTGTTAACAAGAATAGTCCCCAAGTCCTGTCATTAGAAGCAGAACAGACATTCCCAAGCTACTTCTGCAACCACGTCCTTTTTAATTCTCTTTTACCACATTACCTCTTCTTCGTCTCCTTCCTACATGAACAATCAAAATCCTTTCAACTTCTTTTCATAGGCAGTTCTTGCAAACTGCACTTAATATAACTGTTTGCCAAGAGGTGCTGCCTTTTCTTTCTTATTCTCCCTGTGAAAAAACAAAGTAATAAATTCCCAGAGCCTTTTACTCTTCAACTATCTGCAGCACATTCTTCTGTTTCTCCCCCCCCACCNTACCTGACACACAGTGTTATGGCCAGTGCAAGAAGACTGGATCACTGTCCTCATCTGCTGAGTTGCCAACGCCTGGGTGAACGAAACATGTTTTCTATCTTTCAGCTGAATCCGCCAGACAAGGAATCAGATGTAGCAGGGGACAGATAACACAGCCCAATCTACACAAGGCTGGCCCACAAAGTTTGTTGCATGACAGGGTACATCCACCTGGTAGAAACCTCTTCTTACAACCCATCAGCACTGTACTGGAGGTGCATGAAAAAGACACTGACATTAATGGAAAGGCAAAGGAAAACTGATTTTTTGATTCTGTCCCCAAAAGAAAACAAAATCAGTGCTGACATGAATTTGAACTGCTTCTAAGGTGGGTATCCCTCACACATCCAGTGACTCTCTCTATTAGCTTGGCTGCACAGGGATCAATCTGGGGAAAATTTTTCAAGGGAAACCTCAAGGAGTTCTTGTCCTTTTAAACTCCCTTCCTCAATTTTTTGGGTTTATTTTAGTGCACAGAAAAGACAGGGAGTAGAAGGAAACTCATGCTGGCAAGCATCAAGTTGGCAAATCAGGAACTGTGGCTTCAGGGATTAAGGCTGTACTTTGGGAAAGAAGCCAGTGAGAACAAAGAGAGAGAGAGAGAGAAGGAGAGAGAGAGAGAGAGATTGATGGGGAAGGTTACTGAGACCACATCTGGGAAAAAGTTGAAGGTAACCATAAGAAAAGTCAAATGAAAGAAGTCCTTGCCCTGCATACAAAAATGGTGTCAGGGAGACAAGCAGGTGAAGGACAAAATGACGTGTGTACAGAAGTGTGGAAGGATGTCCTCACAGCTTAGCTCCTGGCCTGAAATTAAGAACAAGAGACCAGTTCTTGTTTCTACCAGAGTTTCTGTCTGATCCTAGAGAGCATTGTTAGTTATTTGTTGGTGAGTTTCTTCTTGTTCTTCCTCAGAAATGGGAATACCCATTGACTCATCTAAATCTGTGTAGAAGGCAGTATCAGTATATACCCTTGCTTCAAAGAAGGTGAGGAAAAATTGTCACCAAAAATTTAACAGTCACCATAGTCAACTCCAATTCACTGTTAGCAGCCATTCCCTCTCATTAGCTCTGATCTCTTTCCCTTTCCCTCTTTTCCTGCCTGGTCTCTTACATTTAAACCCCTAAACTTTCCCTACCACTGTATAGTCTTTGAGGCCTCCAAACAATTCCATAAATGAAATCCTAAATGGAAATCAGAAATAGGCAGAAGTATAAAGTCTTTGTTGCCACAAAGAGCTAAGGAGGGATAAATAGGCAATCCAAGGCATCCTGAGTGCACACTCCAAGATAATCTCTATACTTCTCTGGACACGGCATTGCGAACATCCTCAAGATCAGCTGGTTACTGAGATGAATTAGTAAATAAGAACCCATTTCATCAGGTGTTGAGGGGGACTTTAATTGTGCTCAAGCTCCAAATGTGAAACTTTATACCATGGCCACAGCTGTTAAAACAACAGAGCCTTATGGAAACAGTCCTGGATTACTGGCCCCATGGAGTGAAACATTTTTAATGAAAGGGATTATGCTTATTATTTCTTAGTGCATTGTGTCTTCTCAGATATTCTTACTGTCAGTATTATTATTTACCAAGAGAAAAGATATTTACTCCCACTTAAACGTGTTCGCATGCATATTTAATACTGTCATCCTTTGGCATAGTTCTAATATGGTTTTAGGGAAAAGAGTGTGAGATATGTGATTTAGTTGCCCTGTATTAAGTCTAAGATTCTAAGAAACTTGGTGTATTTGCTTCTCTCTCACTAGCCAATTCTCCTATTGACTTGACGAAACCATATCCCTTGTCACATAGAGTTAAAATGGTGTTTTGTGAGAAGATGATCTCCATAGATAATATTGCTATTTACTGCCTTCAATCTTAGTATGGGCAGTTGTGTTCAGAATAATTTTTCTCTTTCGAGGCAAGTAGGGAAAAATCCAGACAAATTGATTTAAACTTTTTAAGGGTGGAATTTTTCTGTTGCAAAGGGAAAATGCCCATAATATAAGCTGTATTTCCAGTTCACATCCTACTCTGTATTTCATTTCCAATTTTAGCTCCTGAAGCTTCTATCCAGGACTGTGACATTCTGAATTAATGGAAAGTGGAAAAGCTTCTCCAGGGAAATGCCTTGTGCTGTATGCATGGACTTTCACAGAAGTAAGGTCTAAGATGTATACATAAAAAAAAAAAAAGGAAAGAAAAGGCCATCTAATCAGGCAGTAGAAAATTTTCTATGGCACATCTTGAAATCCTAAAGAGTATTTGCAATACTGAGAACAAAATGTGAAAGTTATTTGAGGATACTGGATTAATGGGGAAAAGATTAAACTCCATGAATATAATATTATACATCTGTTTCAAAAATCAAGTAAAGAAGAATTGTTTTCATTTGGCTGGTAGATGCCCAGATCCTGCTATTCAGAAGATGTCTCTAGAAATCTTCCTGCAAATAGACATTTTGAGTATGTATTTATATACATATTACATGGGCTCTGCTGGACAGTGAGAACTGTTTCTGTGATGGGATGGTGTTACTGTCTTAAAACATCTCCATGGGCTAAGTCTCATATCCCTCTGGATATAACTACTATGAAACTCAAGCTTTGAGCTTTGTCTTGTTTTCTAAGGCAAGTTTTCTAATGTTCTAGCTAAACATCAGCAGGTTACTGTGGGACAGCCAGACACATGAACCTAAGTGGTAAGATGCAATGCAATCCTCCAGAGCACCAGGCCAGCCATGGGGCCTCAAGGCATAACCATTTCAGACAAAGGCTACTGCAAGAGTGCTCTGAGCACCAGTAATGCTACAAAACCAAGCAGAGCTTTTTCCTCAGCCATGGCTGAGAGCTGATGCCATACCCATGGCCTGCCAGCTCTGGCAGGCATGGGTGCTGGTGCAGGAGAAGGACTGCCAGCACAAACCCTTCTAGATGCTCACCGGGAGAAACGGCTCCTACAGAGCTCTACGGGTCCGGGCCACGCCGGGAAGGTCTGTCTCTGGAGCTAGGGGACCTCTGGGGACTCTCCCCTCCGGCAGCATGGCCGGGGCTGCGGGAGCATTGCCCGGGGCCGCTCAGCACCGCGGACAGCGGCGGCACCACGGACCCGTGGGGCGGGGGCTGCCGCGAACGCGCAGCCCGGGACCCCCGCAGGGCAGCCCCGGCCCGGGGAGAGGGAGCTCCCAGGGGTGTTAGGAGCTGAAAAGAAATCCGCCATCGCTCTGCAAACGCCCTCTGAGCGATGGTGTGGCAGGGAGTGTGCTGGCGCCTGGCTGGAGCAGGCATCAGCGGAAAAAGGAGTTTGACTCAAATATCTGGAGGCATCTCAGAGGGCATCTGCAGTGGAAAAGCAGCTCTTGATAGAAATGGAGTCGGAGGTTGGGGATGAGATATGTCATGAATCTCTTTAACCAGGGAAGAGAATTCAGCAAAGACAAAATTCTTTCATCTGGAAGCCTCTGTAGCTGCAGCAGCCTTCTGTAACCACACTGCACATCCCTGCCAGGCACTTCAGCCAGCTTAATTCAGCCCTACTACTCTAACCATGTGACTGTGTTTCCTAACCTCCAGGTAATCCAAACGCACATGGAACAAAGTTTTGTCCTAACCTAGTCAACAGGAGCAGACTCATGACCTTGACATCCCTTGAAAGAGACTTCTTCAACATATAGAATCACAGAATCACAGACTCGTAGGGGTTGGAAGGGACCTCGAGAGATCATCAGGTCCAACCCCCCTGCCAAAGCAGCTCCCTATCTCATATTACATAGATAGGCATCCAGACGAGACTTGAATATCTCCAGAGAAGGAGACTCCACACCCCCTGGGCAGCCTATTCCACTGCTCTGTCACCCTCACTGTGAAAAAGTTCTTCCCCATGTTGGTGTGGAACTTCCTGTGTTCCAGTTTACAGCCATTGCCCCTTGTCCTGTCCCCACAGACCACTGAAAAGGGGCTGGCTATTTCCCCCTGCATCCCATGCCTAAGATGTTTATAAACACTAATCAGGTCCCCCCTAAGTCTTCTTTTTTCCAGGCTGAACAGACCCAGCTCACTCAGCCTTTCCTCATAGGGGAGATGTTCCAGGCCCCTAATCATCTTTGTAGCCCTTCTCTGGACTCTCTCCAGGAGATCCCTGTCTTTTTTATCCCAGGGAGCCCAGAACTGGACACAGTGCTCCAGGTGGGGCCTGACCAACGCAGAGTAGAGGGGGAGGATCACTTCCTTCGACCTGCTGGACACACTCTTCCTGATGCATCCCAGGATCCCATTGGCTTTCTTAGCCACCAGTGCACACTGCTGGCTCATAGCCAACCTGTCATCAACCAGGACCCCCAGGTCCTTCTCCAGAGACCTCTTCTCCAGCAGGTCATCTCCCAGCCTGTACTGATACAGTCGGTTATTCCTCCCCAGGTGCAAGACTTTACACTTGCTCTTGTTGAATTTCATTAGGTTTCTCTCTGCCCAAAAGGCCATCAGGATCCTTATTAAGAAGCATTGTCCTCTCTTTCCACATCTAGAGTTGTGTGCCTGGAAAACTTCTCCTAGAAAGTATCACGTGGTAACAGCGAGGCCAGAACACACGGAGCTTGGCTGGTAATCAGAGCGCTCCAGTTCCAGTGCTTTCCCCTTTCTGCCCTGCTCCCACTCTTATTTAGTTTATACTGTAAGATTTGCAGGTAGAAACTCTCTCCTGCTATGTGTTTGCATAATTAGGCCAGTCAGTAGGCATTGCTTTAATATGAATAACAATAATAAACAGCTTTTCAATCCTTGAGCATATAGTCAACAGTAAAAACTCTACCACCAGAAGTTCAAGGCCTTTAGTGAAATGTAATGCCAATTTATATTAAAGCCAAGAAAAATGATAATTTCCTACCTGTAAATTTGGTTTTGGAGTGTAGAGAGCAGACACACCCCTTTTTCCACCACTATAAACCACACTTGCTGGCTCCTGTGGAACTGTATTATGAAGAAAAGATTTACAGAATTCACCTGTTTGAGAGCTTCAAAGCAGTTTAATATCTGGCTATATCTATACAAATGCATGTCTCTGCTAAAAAAAATTCCTAGAAACAACATGTACTCCATAGCTAATAGGCATGGATATGCAGTTAACAGGAAAAATTGCTGTGACAAAGAAGATTTTTGCAATGTCCATTTGTGCTGGCCGAAGCAGCAAGAATCCCAACAGCAGAGCTAATCGAGGGCAGACATTTAGATAACAAGAAAGGAACAAATGCATAAAGTGACCTCTCTCCTGAAAGCTGCATCAGCACAGAGGGATCCCTGAGGAAATATTTCTGCCTCATTACCTGCCTTCCTAAAGTGGAAGATGGGAAATACTGGCTTTTTCAGATCAGGAGCCTGAGATTGGTTCTTGTGCAGTAAACTTTGGTGGAAAGCAGAATCTTTTTCACCTTGGTTACTCTGAACTTTATGGCTTAGGATTTAAAGGTAGAGGCACAACAATACATTCAGCTAGGATTTTCTTGACATTTTCATGAAGAATTGTTAGATACTCCATCCTCAGTGCATGAAGGGCTGTAGCATTAGAAGCAAGAAGTCATGAGTACCAAAAGGAAGAGCAAATAGTATTATGTAGAATAAAGTTTTTACATATGATCTGCTTCCTGTCTATCAGCTTCAGACTATCAGGGCAAGGGACTTTTATACTTGTGGGGTGGTAAGCAGCACAGATTGGGGGTTATCCAAGTGTGCATGAGTTAACATCAAGTCTATTAAGTCCTGCCAACCTGGTCTGGGATATCAACCAAATGAGTTACTTGCCTTTTAATACATCTTGCAACAATACTAGTAAGCAACATTTTTATGCTTGATTAAGGCAAGAGTTACTCTGCCAGTGAACTCCTAAAGTAACTTTTTACAACTGGTGAGTTCTGTACCACAAAACGCTGTAGGACCTGAATTCCACTCTTTCCGTACCTAGAACTGTGTATTAAGGATGGATGAATTTTCCTCTGCATTCAGGATTCTTTCAGGCCCAGGACTCAACACAATTCAGTTGAGGTGCTGTGCTTTAGTTCACACAAGAAGATGGAATTTTGGAAGATGTAGAAGATGTACAAGAATTTTGGAAGATGTAGAAGAGACTTTGCTTCTGGAGCAAAGTATTCCATAACTGACTCATTAAAGGTTGGCTGAAACACTGGACACTGTCTAAACCAGAATACTCACTAAACAATGACTGGTAAGTATAGTGGAACTCATTCTATGTTGCTAAATAATAACTATATACCCCATGCATGTCTGTGCAGTTTGTTTGAGAGGGAAAGAGAGAAGAGCACAGGCAGGAGCATTTTTTCCCCATTCCTTAGCCTGCAAACAAACATTGAAAGAGTCAACAGTAATGTTTTCTAAAATGATGTAGAAAGAAGAGATAACCTTAACTGTAAGGAAATAAACCCCCAGCCTTACGTGGCCAGCCATTCTGCATGTGGAGAGTAAAATTTTATGGAAGGAAGTTTGGAAACCTCTCAGTGGAGAACTTGTAGCTTGTATCGTAGAGATGCACTGGACAAAGCTAAAGGGAAAGCATAAGATTTTGAAGACTTGGAGCACAAATTAACATTTAGCAGGTACTTAATATTGGAGCATGAAGCCACAGCCCCATTTATCACAAATTCTTGTTGACTGTATTTGGCAGTGTAAGGCCCTTGGGGTCAAGGTGCTCAGTTTCCAGTTTTGCCCTTTTGGTCTCAGAAGTAAGAAAGCATTTCAAACCTTGAGCTTCAAAAAGAATTTAAGAAATGCACAAGAGAGCCAACTTTTAAATGAACTGGAAAGATTTTATGAGGACAGAAGATCAACAAGGGACCAGGACTCCAACTGTGAAAGAAAATGTGAGAAACAGGCACCTCTTCTAGTGTGAAATTGGTCTAATTCTTGGGGCCTTTAGAGTGGCAGTATCAAACAACTGGCCAATATCTTGTACACTTTCTGCCATCCACATGGCATCAACTCCATTACCACATTCTGTGAAGCAGTCAAATTTGCCACAGGTTTGTTTAACCCCTCATTTATAAGTGGAGATGGATTTTTTTTCCCTCACCGAGGGCTGCATGTGCCTTCTCTAACACACCTGGGAAGCTGGTCTTAGTATGCACCTCAGTTCTATGCACAAATTGCTCTGCAGAAAAACCTTGTAATGCCAGGAGCCATGTGAAGCAGAGATGCAGATGTACCTGATCTTAAGGTGGGTTTATAAGAAAGATGAGAACAGACTTTTGAGCAGGGGCTGTAGTGATAGGACAAGGGGCAGTGGTTTTAAACTAAAGGAGGGCAGATTTAAGATAGATATAAGGAAGAACTTTTTATGATGAGAGTGGTGAAACACCAGCACATGTTGCCCAGAGAGGTGGTAGATGCCCCATCCATGGGAACAGTCAAGGTCAGGCTGGACAGGATTCTGAGCAACCCGATCTAGTGGAAGATGACCCTGCTCACTGCAGGGGGGATGGACTAGATGACCTTAAAGGTCCCTTCCAACCAGACTGTTCTGTGACGCTATGATCCTGGGTGCACTGGTGGGCAGATGATGGGTAAACACCCAGCTCACATCCGTATCTTGAAAGAAGCTCCTACTTTGACAAAGGTCCAAGCCAGCTAATTATAAGTTGCTGATTATCAATATGGGGCTCTCAAAAGGGGTGGAGGCTGGAACACTGCTTTAGATATTTATACGTCAGATGTGTTTGCTGGGTTTCACTTACAATGTCTGATAGTCTTTTTAGAGTCTGGGGGATTTCTAGGTGTAATTAATGAAGACAATTAGAACTCGGGCAAGCTGAGACATGAACTATGCTTCCCAGATCTCTCATGCCTTTTCCTCCTGCCCTGCTCTGCACCATCACCCGCAGAAACAGGTGTCGCTGGGTCTGGTGCTGGCTGTGCCAGCCCTCTCCGCCTGTGCTTGCGTTGTTCAAACTTCATCTGCTGCTGCAAGGTACCTTGACAGCAAAAACTGCAATATGTAAAATAACTCCTTGACCCTGAGAAGCAATTATTTCTAGCCCAAATGCCTTTACTGCTCTACTGACAGCATGCAAGAGGAGCATTTTGAGGTGAGTGCGTGCACGCGTGCTTCCGCGAGCGGTCGTGTCTCTCTCTGGTGGGCAAGCCAGGTAAAACTGCTTGGCAGCAAACATGCAAACACAGAGGCACAGGGCTGCACGATTCGTTAAACCACCGATGCAATGCCCTTAACAACACAAATTCCTATCAGATCCCAGCTTACAAAGCAATATTGATCATCTCTCTAAAGGGAGGAATCTCCATGACGATATTGTTGAAGAAAGGAGGAACATTTTGTCGAGGAGCTGCATTTCAAGTAAAATAACCCTCCGAGGAGCATTCGCTTTCAAATCAGTAAGGCCGAGTGTAGCTAACTCACACACAGCAGCTAGTTATATGCGCAGGTTTCAATGAGGCTTTTAGCAGAAACAATAGAGCTGGTTTTAAGGGTGGTTGCCCTGTTGAAGTGCATTTCTCTGAATAGATACAATGCTGTAGTGCTGAATGGATTCAATGGTGCCGTCTCAAACATGGCCAGGAGTGTCTAGAAGTGGGTGGAGGTAGAAAGAGCTGGTGGGACCTTTCTTATGGTTGACTCAGGCTGCCTCCTCCAATCCTTTCTTTGCTCTGGCAAAGGGGCCGAGGTTTCCTTTCCCTTTCCCTCTGTGACAAGCTTCCTTCTCTGCATGAATATTCCCCATCTGGAAATAGTAGAATGAAATTTTTAAAAAAACCCAACAACCCGTGGGCTTACAAAATTCGGACATAACTTTGCCTGAACGAGACATCTGGGTAACAGAAGACCCTCCTAAGGGAAGTGAGTAATATCTTGGCACCTTGGCTATTTGAAACTGGGAAAGAAAAATACATGCACAGATAGAATATAATGTAGGAATCAATCCTGCCTTGGCCTCTGTGAGGAAAACAAGTGACCTTAATGATCTATTCTCTCTCTAGAGCACTCACACAGAAAGCCTTGCATGTTCCCATTCAGCTGTGTGCCCAGCACATAACACAATGGACCTCACTCCTCGGGAAGCTCTAAGTGCCACTGCAATACAAATAAACAAGTTCTGCACAAGATGGTGAGGGCACCAGCAGCCTACAAAAAGCAGCTCTTGGGGCCACACGAAGACTCGGAGTGGGGGGTTGTGCAACAGGAGCGTTTACTTAAGGAAATTCGCTCCCCTTCTTGAAGAACACACTTCAATTCCAAATGCACGTCTCCTTTTTGCCTTTATAAATTTCACACGCACGCTCCTGTATACGTCAAAATAGAAACACAATGGCTGCGAGCGGATGGGTGACACCACTAAACAATGCCATAAACTACAAGACATGAGGCAGAAATATATAAATAGCTGCAGGCCATGATCTGCTCTCACTGTTTGTGTGCAGCTCTATTAATACTAATAGGAGTTAAGTGCGCAGAATAAAGTGACAGCTATCGCCCCTCAGCTCTGCCAGCAGTTCTTAAGTACTGCTGTGGTCCAGCCAGCACAGAGCTGCCTCAACCACAATGTGAAAGCTGCCACTGGACCCCAGGAAACAGCACACTCCATCTGCTCTGATCTGACGCAGAGCGTGTTCAAGGTTCCTACCTCCAGTCTTGCTGTGACCTATCGGAACATGAAAGCAATAAGCAACAACAATAATGGTAGTGACAGTAATAATGGTGAGATCTCAATGTGCTCGTGCCTTTTTCAGGATAGCAAATCTTTGACATAACTTTGAAATTGAAAATGCTACTTAAAGTTGGATTTGGGAGATCTAGAAAATGGCCTTGAGATTTTTCAGGTAAGAAAACTGCAGATACTATATGGCATAGGAGTACCATGGTAGTCCTATGTCCCACCCATCTCATCGTATGGGGGTTTTTGCAGGGAACATTGATTTTTTTTTTTTCTTTTTTATGACATTGTCCATTCCCCCTCTGGGTTCTGGGAAGTACAAAACCCGCAGGAACAGTCTTGGGATAGTCTGCTCTCTAGGCAGCAAAATAAATCCCTAGTGATCCACTAAATGTCCTGTGAAACAGCAGAGAAAGTTGGAGAAGACACCTTGCTTCTCGTTGTCCCTTTATCCATGTCTTGCCCTAACTCTTCTATGGATGCAAGGGGTGGTTAGAGCTGCTGGGCAACTTGGCAGTGGGCTGCTTTGGGACAAAGGGTAGGGTCTACCTGCTGCAGGTGCAGGGCTGTCTCTTCAAGGCTGTGAGGAACCTGCTGGATACTTTCAGTGCTGGTTGGATACGGCAGACAGTGTCTTCAGAAGTTTATGTCACTTTCCCAAAGAATTTCCCAGTCTTTGGAATGGCTTTATATGTGTGTGGGGTGTGAGAAATCCTGAGTAGGTCAGAAGGTGCTGCAGTCATTTGATGTTGGGAAGGAAGGTGAATGAAAGCCATATAAAATAGGGTGGTTGGGGTTTTTTTTTTTTAGTTTGGTTTATTTTTAATGGCAATGTATTTAGAGAAAGATGCTGCACAGTTCTCAGGGTCTTTCACTCACTCTCTTCTTAGCTAACTTTTAACAGCTAGGCAGCTAAGCTACTTCTGGTGGTACAGAGATGTTCAGCTAACTTCCCCTTCTTTGGACTTAATACCCATTTTTCAAACAATTTTCCAATGTGTGTTGAAATACATTTTTAAATGTAGCTCACTTAAAGTCCAAGCCTTCCACAAGTGTTGGCAGTATGTATCAACTTCAAGTGCATTGAATCAGGCCATCAGGAGGAAGCTACCATGCAAACTACTCCGAGCTTTTATCCCCATCAAGATTTAAACCATAAACATGTGTTTACACGTGTATAAAAGAACTATCCTTTTCTCTGCCTGCTCCACCTTAGAACAGATCACAGTTGGATATTTTCCACCCTTGGGGATCCCTGCTCTGCTGCAATTAGCGATGCAAATACACAGCTAATGCGCAGGATGGAGCTTGCCCTGCTGCTCCCTTGCTGGCGGTGTGCCACAGCAGCCTCAGCTCAGCCCCACACCACCACACTCCTCGTGTCCTTACAGAGCCCAGATTTCCATGGAAAAGCAAACAGGCACTCTTGCGGGCTCGGGACATGATTCAGACACCAACCCCAAGGGGATCTCAGGGACCTCAAAGGAGGGAGATGTTAAGACAAGGCAGTTGATGCAAAATGTAAACTACAGTCAGACCTGCAAGGTAGATTTGCTTCTAATCCACAATTTAAAGGGAGTGATTTCTCCCTCTTGCCCCTACCGGGATGCCCGCTATGCAGGCTGGGTACTTAGGCTTGGCTCTAGAAGCAGAACTTGAAGCTTACTGTGCCTTTTGAAAGAAAATATTGGAGGGCCTGTTATATCTCTTTATTAATAGGTTTTGACTAATCCTCTATTCATTGATGTCCATTATGAGATTATACGGCTAAAATAAAGTTAGCACATACAGTATATCTGCAATGAATTCGATAATTGTGTGTTTCTAAAGGAAAAAATGGTTGAATAATTATGGCTGAAACCAGCAACTGGCATCACAGTCTTTGTTGACTGAGGAATATTGCTAAAGTGGGGCAGCTTTTCTTTGCCTGTACCAGTTAAAACCCCCAAATTTAGGTGGTTCTGCTCTCTTGGAAGAAACGTTAAGAAGTGTTAGTAGTATGCATAGGGCACAAACATGCATTTTGAGGAGGAATCAAAAGCCCCAAGCTGGCAACTGTGAGAAGTCTGGTGGCAGGAACTATTCTCAGAGGAAAAGAGATTTATTAGCAGTTACATTTGTGGTTTATTTCTATCAATAGGATTTGTGTTATGGAAAAATATGTCCCATGGTCCAAATCCCTTTTTGAAATGGCTGCATAAGTGAGAAATTAAACAGCTATATTGCTTTCTTTTGCACAACTCAACTAATTACATGTAGTTTTAACAAGTCTTTTATATGTGTATATTCGCTCAAGACTGTGGCTATATCTCATGACTTGACACATGAGTTTCTGCAGAACTTAGCTCTAAGATGAGGCAGCTCCATTTGCAACTCCGAAGTTAAACAGGGAAGGAGGTTGTAATTTTTTAGTCTAAAAAAGCGAGTTACAGAAGCCTCAGTAACCCAGGGTTTGAAGCACCAGAGGTGCTGCTGTGCCGAGTCCCTCGTTCTTATTTGAAGGTGTTATACCCATGGAGAGCAGTGTGGTGCACTGCACCAAGGGTCCCCTTGTTCTTCACAGTCCCACCATCCTTCACCTTTATGCCAGAGAAGATGTTATAGCAGATAGTCACATCAACAGAAAATGATGAAGAGTATAGCAATAGAATAGCAATTCAGAACTGATTCCCTCAGTCCCTTCACTGCTTTCCATGACTAACATTAGGCATATCAAATATTACATTCAATCTGGGAGCCCTTGTAGCTCAGAAATGGATTTGTGGCTACAATGCTGGACCAGGACATCAGGTAATTTAGGTATTAATTGAGGCTCTACAGTTGTCCAACAGTGTAACAGTAAAATCCTCTATGTCCCTCAAGCTACTCTGAGCATCATCTACTCATTAGTCCCCTTGTTCTCCCATGCTGGCTTTTCCATACAAGCCCAGTCTTGTCTAAGTATTTATCTCTATCTCTATACATACACATATATATATATATAAAACCTCTTTGAGACAAAGATAAGCACCTACTACAGGCGTACCCAGACATTGCATATATACTCACCAATAAAGCCAACCTGAATGACCTGTTCCTGGAGGGTTTCCTGGATCTGACACGTTCTGAAAGGGTTACAGCATTTGTGGACCAAATTGTGAATGCCAAGGTTATTTTTGAGGTGAAGGAGAGGTTGGGTAACTGCTGGTGGTGGGGAAATACACTTACAGGATGTTGAGCTAGCTAAAGCACTGCTTTTCTATTAACCTCAGTTTACTTTGTATCAGGCTGACTGATAGAGAAGTCGCCTATGCTGAAGAGATGAAAAGAAGAAAATAGCATACCTCGTGTATTCTTCCTGCCTACATACATAGATAAACTCTGGCTACAAGTGCTTACATGAGGAGCTTCCAAGAGAGGCAGAGGTTCAGTGTAAAAATAGGCAGCTAAGTACAAAGGGGAAGTTAATCTTTCCAAGAAAAGTCAATACATTATGCTCCAACGGGCTGCATACTGTGCTGAGCAGGCAAATTCTAAGAGCTTTGCAGGACACTTGCTTCTAACTAAAACAGCTTTTTGGTTTTAAAATCTCACCCCTGTTTTCACCAGTTTTCCAAAGTTATACCACCCCCTCTCACAGCTGCCTGGTCCCTCTCTCCCTGCTTTTGGTGTTTACAAAATTAATCGTCTCTAGGGAGGCTGGCTTACTGAAACGCAGGGTCACATCTGCAGTTTGTGTTCAGGCAAAACCCACATGGACTCAGCCACACTTCTGTAGGAATAAGGGCTGCAGAACCTGACCTGCCCTCACAGCCAGAGCTATGTGTCTGTTTAAAGGGGGAGGTATCGAAGGAGCAGCTCCAAAGGACTGAACAAGCCAACAGTGAGAACTCCCATCCCTGCACTCTCTGTCTTTATAGTGAGCAAAGCCCTGTCTTCATCAAAGTCAGGGACATATTTGACTTGGACTTACAGAAACAGAAATTTCACATTTTAAATAGATTTTATATGATCTCTGCAGACGCATGGAAGAGCTGCAAGACCATCACCAACGGTTTCCCTCTCCAAATACAATATATTGAGCTGACTCATGCCACTCACATTAGCTGTGTTGCTTTATGAATGCAGTCCTTTGTCTAGCCTAGTCCCTGGCACATATATCAGACCTGAATGGATCTGGATTTTATCTTCTGTTTCTCCTCCTTTGACCCTTGCATTTAGCAATAGAGAGTGGTAACTCCTAGAGCAAAGGGTGACTTTACTGCAGTGCTTCCAGACTTAAAGTCGGTTGCTCCGATGAAGCATCATCTACATTTTCCTCAGCTAAGTTCTCCCCCATAACACTTTGCTTGAGCTTTCAATTTCGTGATGGCAACGGATGGGATGCATATCACCAGGAGCTGGCTAAAGAGTCTCTTACAGAGAGAAAGTCTCCTTGGAAGAACAGGTAAAGGCATTCCCTCCCAAATCCATACAGCCATCAAAGCAGCCAGAGAGCCCTCTACTAACTAGGGAAGAGCAAGCAAGGAAGGAGAGGTGTGGAGCTCCTGGTAGGGCACTTCTGGGGTCCAGCTCTGCCCTGCATGGTATTTCACCTTCACTGAGTCCCTGGTGAGGCTGATGATACTTGCCTCCCTCAAAGGAGGAGACAACCCCTGTATCAGCAGGCTGGTACTAGCAGTGCATTTGGACAGTTTGCCAAGGTAAGCCTATAAAATTACCGCAGCTTAATTTTCATAGCCATAAAGCTTCAGGCAGTGATACTGTAGTTTTAAAATTGCTTTAAATGTTCTTTATTCTTGTTCCGCTCCAAAATGCAAGGCAATCCACAGCATTGCAGGTAGCTGGTGCTCCCAGTTTTCTTCCTTATGATTGCACTGACCCAATGGGATGCTGCACCGTAACAGTAGTAGTAGAATGCTGAATCCTTTGCTATGTGCAGCCTCTGGAGTGGCATTCATGCAAGACATTCACCTAACCATTCTGAATAGCAGACTAATTTGAAAAAAACAATAGAACCCAAATTCTTCCTCTCATATATATCCATCAAAAAGAAAAAGAAGTAAAGTCCTTGAATACATTACTGGCTATAAACCTACCCAGTCCTCATAATCAGACAGAGAGGGAGCAGAGCGGAATAAACAAAAATGATGCATGTCTCTGTTTGCAGAAAACTAACCTGGGGGAGTACCAGAAAAAACAACTAGGAAAAAATCCATTATGAAAATATTTTACATTCTGTCAGCTTTTGCCTTTGTCAGACAAGAAGTAAAAAGGCAGGAGAGCATGATATTAAGATGCCACTACCTAATAATTTCTTGATAATTGCCCTTCAAGAGCAAATGACAATGAAATGAGTAAGGTAGAGCTTTCACCCACTCTATCCTGATTTAGGCAGTATGCTTTGGTACACACTTCCTTTGAGTAAACAGTACCTATAGTTATACAGGATCTATTCTCCCATTGATGTACCAGGGATTTATGTAGGTGAGTCCCATTAATGCTAATGGAAGTTATGTGTGTAATTCCCCTTTTTCAGCAATGAGAGAATAGACCTTTATGTTTCTAAAGTAATTACAGCCTTAGCTCTGGCTAGGCTGTTCTCCCCACCCTTCCCCCTTTGATAACTTCTTTGCTTCCCTCCCCAGCATTGACTCTGGGAGAAAAAAAAGGGATAAATTCCTCCATTCAGAAAGGAAAATTGGAGAAATAGCTGAAAGGTGAAACAAATGTAACTAGATCCACTCATTGTGCGAAGGAAATGCAAATACAGGAAGCCAATCTACATCCGCTACCTTTGCTGTGCTTTTGGGGGACAGATGTAGATTCATTTTCCTTAAATTGTGTATTCACTGGGTATTCACTGTTTTCTGGGCATGTGGGGTATTTAGAGAGAACAAGGGGGGGGGGGTTGGCACTTCACTCTTAATTTGTTTTAGAAAAACGATGTGTTTTTATACTGCCAGACTCCTGCTGAAAAAGATAGAGAGTAAAGTGACTGGAGATTTTGGAGGAGGAAACAGAAACCACTGTTATCAGCAGAGTCTGAGCTGGGGATAGTGTACTCCATTGGAGAGCTTAAATATTCTGGAGTTTTCTGACACCTTCTTTAACACAGTTTCTTAGTCCTGGGTTCAACGCTGTCAGGTTTTGGAGGGCATGCTGTACATAGTGTCTAACCCCGAGTTTCAGATGTTATGCTTATGTTCTGTTCCTGATTCTGTGACAGTTTATCTCTGAAAGTCATGTGCCAGGTCTTTTATTAAAGCTCCTCAGTTCTAAACCACAGATGCTGATAATTTCCTTTTAGAGTAGTATATGGGAAGTTATTTCACTGGTGTATGTGGGGTGTGCAGAGAACACCAGTGTTATTTACCCATTTGATCATGGAATCATAGAATATACTGAGTTGGAAGGGACCCATAAGTATCATTGAGTCCAACTCCTCTAGGCTTTTCTGCCAATCCTTCTGAAGAGATGAGTTCTGCATTCTGCCAGCTCCATTTCCATCCCTGTCGTTCCTCTCCAGAGCTGACCCAAGGCTCCTCATGAGGGATGGGGTGCAGCGGGGGTCTCCCTGCATACCTGGCTTGGGATGGAGGAGAACCCTTAAAGGGCTCCACTTGCCACTTAGGTGGCTGCTGGTCACAGTGTGTCATTCTCCCCTCCATCAGAGCAGCTGGCAGTGCACACCCTGTGACCCCTCCTTCCCAGCCACATGGTTTTGCTGGCTACTGACATCCACAAAAACATGAGCAAGGGCGTTTTTTACACCCTGGAAATGCGCTGCCCTCTGCAACTCTGTTTTGTCCCAGCCTTCAGGCAGCCCCGCTGCCGTAGCTGCATTTAGAGCAAATATCAGTCTTTGAGAGCTGATGTAACGGGTGTGAACCTGGCTGTGGTTTTCACCAACATCCCTGGAAAGCCAGAAGTGTAAATTAAAAGACAAAAAATTACAGCTATAGAAATTCCTGGAGGCTATGCAACATGCAGCTCAAAGTTTCAGGGGTGCAACAATGGGATGAGGTGCAAGAAATCCCACTGCACACTCTGGGTCCTTTTTTTTCCTCTTTCATTTGAATTCTTCACTTTTTTTTTTTTTTTCCCCCTAGTTGTTACAGAAATCAAGGGGGACAGACGGTACCCAGCAGGATCAGGCCCTCATTTAGGAATCCTTCTATTTTACTAATCTCCTGTAAAAAGGAGTTGTATACTCTTGTGGTTCTTTGCCACCTGGCAGGGATAACATAAAATACCCAACAGTTATAGGCTCACCCAGAGTTTAATACCCCTCCTGCCATGTCAAGAGAAGAAAGGAAGAGTGGGTGGAAACTTTTTTAAAGTATCAAATCAGTCAAAATGCTGATTTATTTTCTTAAAAGCTTGGTAGAGATTAACCCCTGTGACATTTACAACACACATACATTAACTGGATTGAAATACCACTAGAGCTGTAAATGTGAGGGGGAGTGAAGGGAAATGACTGGAATGGGAAGGGAAAAAAAAGTTTGACATATTCACTATTCACTCACCTTCCTAAAGGGGCTGGAGTGGTTTTCAGAGGCTACTTCTCTCCCTGGTTTTTTGGTGGGTTTTTGTTTGGTTGTTTTTTTAGTGCAGTAATACTGAGTGGAAAGCACAGATTCACATTCACCAGCAGCAGTTCATAAGCATGGTTTCTCCTGGAAGCTCTTTCTCTGGGCAACCCAGCAAAAACCAAGAATTATTTGGTGCTCTGGAGCAGTTGCTTTTCACTCACCTTGAAGAGAAATATTATTGCTTCTTTTCCTAATGATCTACTGGGGTTCTCAAGGTAAAGTTTACCTCTGAGGTAAACTCTGTCTTCTGCTCTGATTCTGTCCAGCTCCAGAGAAGTTTGTAGAGTTCTTGTGGGGGAGACACAGGATAGATTTGCAGCAGGATTTCTTGGGTTTGTTTGGTCTCTTCTGCTGCCTCACCTCAAGCGACTTCGAGCCTGGTTTATCATGAGGACTGTGTGTGGGTAACCCTGGCAAGAGGCCTGCTCACTTTACTCATGTGAGTAATCATCTCAGTTCAGGAGACAGAGCATGATTCACCTGCAGACAACTGAGGTCCAGGTCTATAGAACTGATTCTGGGGTTTTTTTTAATGCTGTTGAGACTCCTCAAACATGCCATCTTTTCTACCAACCAATGCTCTGCGCTTGCTGAGAAGCTCTTCCAGCATATCACAGGGGGGCGACACATAGAAAACAACCTGCCACTTACCCAGACTGTGGCTCCTTCAGTCATTTTGAATTCCTTCTTCTTGCCTTTGCTTTAATTGCTAAAACTGAAACCAGAAATAACCCCATCAAACATCCAAAATCATTAAAACCCATATGTATGCTTTAAAATTACAAATACATGGTAGGAAAAGGAATGTTAGGCTTTTTACCCATGCACTGAAGATTCCACACTTCCATTCATTTAATTTTTCATCTTCTGAGGGATTTTTTTCCCCCAGCTTGAGCATCAGTTTTTCCTTCCATCCCTTAAGGTGCTTTTGTGGTCCTGCCTTGTTTCTGAGATATACCTTACCTTAATATTTTTAAGCAGCTGACCCAGAAAGTGCCAAACCAGAGAGTTACTTTTATTATGATGAGAGCAGTGAATCAGTCATTTATATCAACAATACACCTTGAGGTAACTGAACAAGATTAACTGCTGGTAGCTCTCCTTTCTTTATTTGACATTAAAGAAGAACAACAAACCACCAACTACTTTTTTTAATATAAGCACAGAAAAAGCCAACAACCTCATTTGCCACCCTTCCATCACCAAAAGTGCTTTCGGAGATCGTCAGGAGAACGCACTAGTTTTTGCTGTTCTCTCCAAATGGATACTCTGCATTTCCTCAGCACTTATATTCAGAGATTTGTTTGTTTTATGGTAACTGTGTGAGCATCATGTCTTTGTCTTAATTTCCATCTCTAATGATGGATCCTTGTTCTTTGAGGAGGAAATCTCTGCTGGTTAAGGAATCGATCATTTTACATACCTATTTTTTGGGTTATTTTTTCTTTCTTGTATTGCAACTGCTCATGAAAAAGTACATCTGGGTTGTTCTTTGGTGAAAGAATTGCTACTGTAGTTTCCTTTCTGTGTACACTGATGTGCTATGGAAGCTTTTATTACTGGGTTTTTGCATTCAACACCTTGAAACACTTCTGTGAAAGGAGACTCCTAAGTGTTTTGCCCTTGCCTACAGCAGTGTCTAATGAAAAATATTCATTATGAGCAGACGCGAGGATGAAAATATACCAAATGTATTCTATCTAAAAACTTGCATTCAGCAAGATTATAATAATACATACACACTTTATATCTTTCTACTTTATCAGGCTGTGGGAGGCAAACTCCTTTGACCTATGAAGTTGATCTGTGAACTGTGTCAAAAAATTCAAAACCTCACGGTTGAGGTTTGTGCATTCTATTAGCATAATTTACCACCCAAGCTGTAAATGTACACTTTGTACAATGGCTTGCTGAACAGATAGCATTTTACAACTTCCCAAGAGGGAGTGTTTATATCTAACATTTCTTGTGCACATTTGATTATAAGTTTGCCATAATAGCTGCCTTTTTTCCCTTTTCCCGTCCTTTTTTTTTTCCCACCCCCAGTTGCTCTGGAAGTGCCTAATAAAAATGTCTTCTCTACTTTCAGGTCCTGGATGTTTATTTATGCCACATAATGGACCAGCAGAACACGCAAGGAAGCGGACTTCGGCCTGGGCTTACCCACCTCCTCCCGAGAAGGATGGGAAGAAGGGATGTCATACCCTTGGGTACCCCAACCACCTCCAGCTCTCTGACATACAGCTTGTGTGTTACAAATAACAAAATGGAAGAAGGGATCCAAACCTGAAGCTGAAATATAAGCAGCTCTCAGCTTTATTTTGTGTGTGTGTGTGTGTGTGCACGCATGGAAAGGGTCTTTGTAGAGCTTACTTCGTGGTTACTAAAGCTTTGTACGACCGATTCAGAACCAGTAAGATGATGTGTGCCATCCCCCCCTCTGCCGTAACCCCTCTGGCTACACCCTCCCTTCTTTTTTTTTTTTTTTTTTTAATTCCTGAAATTAAAATGTGTTGGAATGCTCAGTGCTGCTTTTCACTCTCTTTTCAATGGGCCCTTTAGTTTTTCACACCAAGGTGTCCTTTGGGGTGCCAGGTCAGGCTACCAAAACAGCTTCTAGGAGGGGATTAGGACCAATTAACATCTTTGTACACAAAAGCCACTGGCAGCTGAACAGGCGGCCTGGTGGCCTGCTCGGGAGCTGCATTTTAAATAGGGGCCTTCTGTACTTGAGCTCAAGTGGGAAGAGGCGGAGAAAGTTTTTATTTATAATTGAAAATGCTGCTCCTGGATAAAGTCTAATGAAAGGCAGAGTGGTGTTCAAAAGTATCTAACAAATACCATTTGAATATTGGCCTTTATTGTATGATTTCCATCAAGGATAGCGTAACAATATAGTCATTTCTCCTACATATTGAGATGAAGTGATTTTTCTTGTAGGGGAAAACAGCTTCATCCACACATTGCATCGGCCCTTCTGGATTTCATCTCTTGTTTTAAATTCAGCTATACGTTAAAGACTCCCAGTAGGACGGCTGCTTGGGAGCACTATATGTCCATAAATCTCTTTCTGAAGGGAATTTTGCCATTCGTCTACCTGCTCCACCAAAGTGTATGGAAAAAAACCCACAACATGAGAGCATTTAGATATATGCATCAGGCTGGAGGGGGAGGGAGTTACGAGGGCATTGCTGTGTTTCATATGAGTAAATTTGCATTTATACCCCAGGGTTTGTGGAAAGAGGGGAAAAAATCTAAAGATCTCCAAGTCTGAAGTGTCGAATTCACCCAAGACAGATCCTCAGCGGAGGTAATGGCCTTAGCAGCTTGGCCCTGGGTGTTTTGCACCTGACTTAATATCTTTACTTCTGCTCCGCTTTGTTTTCAGTGCATATCACTTCTAAATCATCACTTTTGCAATCTGATCAGGCATTAAAGCAAAGGGAAAGGGAAAGAAATATATGGTGTGCGAATTACTATTGTACGAAACCTAGCAATTTACAAAGGCTTGTAAGTGGGAGTTGTGTGAATTCGCAGCCATGCTATGTTATAACGATTGTAATGAAACTGATTTCTGTGTTTTGAGGATGAGCCGTTTTCAAACACAATATTTGTAATCACCGCATAAGCATTCCTCCTCCCCCTTTCATAATAGTAATAACAGGGCAGCTTTGTATATTTTTATTGCTAGGACCAAAAAGTCGTTTCTAGAAGTTTTCTAACCACGTGCTTGATAGGGAAAAGATTCCTGCTAGGAAATAATAGCAGCAACGCAGTAGAGTCCACCGGGCAAGCGGGTACCAGCATCCTGATTGATACAGTTTTAAATGACCGAAGTATGAAGTGGAAGGACGGTGCACAAAAGTTCCTGAGAGCCTTGCAACCAACTAGCTGAAAGTAAATAAGAGGGAGATCCAAAGACTGATCAGCCTGCGTGGGCTTAGCCGTACCGGTACCCGAGAAGGACGCAGTCTGCTGGAAGAGCATTGGATGTCATTTGCTACAGTGCTTATTCATGCATTTTGGGTAAGCAACAAAATATGGATTTCTCTCTGGGTTGACGTGAACAGAAGAGCCCTAATCATGATCATTTTCAACCTCCTGGTTTATACAAATAAGCAGAGATTCCACTTAGCGCAACATTCTGCGGCAAACATTAATACGCTCTCTATGTGTGGCTTTGCCCCTTCCTACCCCCTCTTTAGTTTCAGATACTGTATTGTATTTCTTCCGACATGTTGATTCTACCTAATGTTAAATGGTAATTGGCAGTAGTATAGGTGGGGAGAGAAACATTGTTATATTTTGTTCATTTTTCACACTCGAGCAGTTATCCCTTTCTCTCCCTGGCTGTACGCTTGTTAGTGTATGAAATGCAGGTGTGTGGGAAATGGCAAGCACACATTGACAGGTTATTTTGTTGGCCACTGCCTAATTAGTAGCATAGTGGATGCACCCTGCTAAGCTTTAGTGTGGTGCAGTAGAGCTGGTCTGTTCTAATTTCCTCACAGCTTTGATATTCAGCAAGAGATTGACGGTTAGCACAAAGAGCCAAAGCACGACGGAGGCCTGCAGAAACAATGGCCCTTCTTGCTTGTAGACACCACAGATGTGAGAGAAAGCTGACTAAAAACAATTGGCCGACACTGTCTAATTGTCTCCAATGTCAGCATCATTAATGTTTTCCCATGTAAAAAGTAAAAGGCCAAGGTTGTATCCTCCCTTTATTTTGAGTCACATGATTATGTAACTTACTGAGATTCAGATTAAGTGTTAATTGTATTTGTGCAATAAAGAAACTGAAGCTACCTTGAATTTAATGAATATGTACTTAATTAATTTTGACAGCCTTTATCTTTATTACCTATTGAATAATCACAATCAGAATTAATAACATTTATAGGCAATTAAAATTACAGCCTATTTAACGATAATATATGTTTACATCTTTTGCTGAGATACAAATTATGAATACTTATTAGCGAAGAAGTTGTTTCCCTGCTAGGAGGGTTTCTTGTCTGCGTTACCAGCAACAAACAACAATAATCAGTTCAATGTGTAATAGTGCCTTTCACATCAGACAATCTCCCAAAGCGCTGCACAAGGGCACATGAGAAAAGGCTTTGCAGAATTTAAAGGTAATCACTAAATGGCAAAAATTGTAGTGTGCCTGGAACAAATGCTTCAAAATTACACACGATAAGACAAGTCTGACAATATTTGAGCAGTTTCAAAGCTTTATTTTCTTGCAGGGGAGAAAAAAAAAAAAGAATAATAAAAAGGGTCCACTGAGGGTGCAACATCAAACTCCTTGCTGACCCAATAACGCCAGACCACAGCTTCGGCAGCTACAGCCCAGAATAGCTCCACTGGTACCAACGTGGCTGAAAGTCTTTTAGCCTTGGGATGTAGAAATTCCAAATCCTCGGTGCTAGAGAGGGAGAACAGACATACATGGCTCTGGTTGTAATGGTGCCCACCAGAGTAGATGGTGTGATGCAAAACCCAGTAAATCATATGAATAAAGATACTGTGGATCCTCTTGGCCACCATCAAAGAGCAGCAGGGTCTTTGCAAATTTGGAAGTGGGCTGTTCAAAGAAGGAGGAAGGATCAGGCCTGGGGCTTGGCAGGTATAGCTTAAACCATCAAATGCAACAGGGAGAACCAACTGGTGCATGTCCCCACAAATGCTGCAGGCATCTGCACGTATGCACTCATTGTCTTAGTCTGCACAAGTTATTTCACTCTTTGAATGTTCGTTTTCTCAACATCTCTCCCATTCAGAGTACAGCAAGTCTCTGTCCCACCACACTGCCACTGTCCTCAGAATGAAGCACAACTTCCACTAAATAATGGGACTTTGCATAACCTTGCTCAGTAGTGAATTGGGTCTGATATACACGTGACCTGTGAGAAATAGCCACTTACCTCGTTAGACCTGAACACGTGGCAATGTGGTTAAAGCCTTGTGAAGGCAGGGTTCGGAACATGCATGTCCACACTTGCAGGTTCAGCATCAACCCTGCTTTCCCTTCCTAACCCTTTGTTCCCCCCAAACACCCTTCTTGGCTTTTCAGGGTGATGCTTCTCTCTCACTCCTGGCCCCAAATCCTCAGGCAGAGCTATGGGAAAACCTGTGTCAGTAAAGAGACATCTTTCTTCTCTGTATATTCGAAGGTGCCTCACCTGCCCCATCACATGGCATGTGGTGGGAGTTTCCTGAATGGAGAGGTCTCCTAAAACAATGATTTAAAAGGAAGAGCAGTCGGGATATGCAGCTCCTTCCCTTCTAACAAGGAAGACTTTCTCCCTGCTTCTAACCATATAGCTCTACAATCACTAAAAATTGTCTGTGATGAAAGCACAATCCCAGATCCTCCATTATGTTTGTCCCAGTCACTGGGAGGTTAGGGTGTCTAACAGCTCAGGGTGGCCACCATGGGTGAAAGAGGTATGGAAAAGGGGCTAATGGCTTTCTGGGTGAATTTGCTGCTGCTGTGTGGACTTGGATGGCCTCACAAGCAGCCAAAAGCAGGGGAGATGCTCCTTGTTTGCTGAGCAGAGGAGAACTGACATTTTTGGGTATGTGTACATGGTTAAACCAAAGAAGTAGGAGCATCTTTCCAAAAGAAAAGGAGCAGGATGGACACTTGGGTCTTCCATTGACTGCATTGCTTAGATCAGCTTGCTCTCCAGGCTCTAGCTAGGTCTCCAAGGTAACATTAAGAACAGATTGTTGCAGGGGTTAGTCTCAGAAGGTAGCATGTCTTGGGATACCATGTAGTTTGGCTCCTCTGACATTATTCCAAAAGGCTTTGCAGTCCCAAACATTCACACAGACCCACCCCCTATGTCTCAAGCCCAGTGCACAACACACAGTTTGGGTAATGCTAAATGGAAATAAATAAGTAAAAATATCTAATGTGCTGCAACACAGCCCTTGCACCACTTCAGGTATTTTGAAAGTTAAAAAGAAACCCTAAAAATACAATTATTTCTGTCTAAGGCCCCAGTGTGGATAGAAAATACTGAAAGCCACCTCCAGTTTATTGTAAACACAGCCCATCAATAGGAACTAGCCCTGAGCAGCAAGGATACAAGTCAGGTTGAGCCTGGTGGTCATGGGACAGCAACTTCTCTTTGGACCTTTTTTGTTTACCAACACAGTTATAGCCTCTGTAACACCTTCTGAATGGGAAACCATTAGAAAACATCTACAAGTGACTAAAATGTCTTAGAAAAGAAGGTCAGCCCATCCCAAATAATCTCTTCCCTTTCCACTCTGCAAAGAGAATGGAACAGTTCTGAAAAAGGGGAAAAGGGAGTGAATGCTGTGAGACAGACAAGCTGAGGGAAAAGGCAAGGAGGAAGAGCTGGAAGGGGCAGAGCCAGGCTGTGCTCACATGGCTCTCCTCCTCACCTGACAAGCATCAGGCTCCTGGGCTGGGACCTAAATCATCCCAGCTGAGGTCACGAAGCAGTTACTGACTCCTGACAACACCTGCAGTCACCCTGCTGCTAGCCCCAGCTCTATTTAAAGCAGCCCCACAGAGCAGGAATGCTTTTGTGTTGTTCATCTGAGGTTGGTTTGGGTAGGTTTCTGGTTTGTATCCTGAATGCTTGGCTGGTAGGCTGCTTTCTGTATGACCTTGCACCACTGGTGCATGTACTTTGACCTAAGCTTTGTATTGACTATTAGGCTGGCCCATTGCACTTTAGCCTTCTATATTCAGCATTATATCAAATCAGCAAATTTTGTCTAAAAAGCTTTAGGAATATTTTATTATTGGCTTCTGTGAATCCTTGTAGCAGTAAACTGTGGGGAACCTGAAGAGCAAGTGCTGGAAAGGATGGATTACATCATGAGGTTCTTGGTTCTGGGTTTGGAGGTGGGAGAGACTCCTCTGAGCAGAGGTCTTCAGCAGGCAGTGCCTTTCTGGAAGCCAAGTGTAAAGGCAAAGGATGGAGCCTGTACTCCATCACCATGTTGTGATGATCCAAATAAAATCCAGCTGCTTCAGTATTAAAGTTGAGCTTTGAGCACCTCCTCACAGCTTACTAGCTGTGGCGGCCACGTCTATGTAGAGTTGAAGGAACAAGTTGAGCTTTAGTTATATTTGATGGCTAAAAAAGCATTTAATTATGTAGTGTGATGGAGGAGGGGAGTGGGGCAAGTGAGCAAAGAGCCTGAAGTCTGCATGGTGGAGAGCCTTTGATTCAGAGTGACTGGCAGAGCTTTGCTTGGTCATCCTATCAAAATGAGCATGAAAAAGGGGGAATTGTTGCTCTTTACAGCAATGTATGGGAAAGAGCCCTCAAGGAGGAAAGCTATTAAGGTAGGGTTGATGCTAAGAATAGGTAGTTAAATATTGCCTAACCTCTAGTTTAACATCTGAGTAGCCATGCAGTCAGAAGAACTGTGAGTAGTGACTGCCTAGACCTAAAAGGGAGCTTGATAAATCTATGAGAGGTATTGTGTGAGATGATGCATGGGGCTGAGAAAGATGTCCTCTGTGTCCTCAGTTGGCACAGGTTCCCTGAGCAGTAGAAGCTTGTGCCAGAGGTGGCTGTGTGCAAAGAGCTTTGGTGCTTGAGAGAAAGGAGACAACCTTCTGTCCTGGCTTCAGAATCTGGATTGTAAAGGTAAGTTGAGGCTTGGAGAGAGAAAAGCTGACTGCACTAATTCACATCACCGGAGAAATGTGTACTGACGTTCATGAGGCTTAAGTGGCACATTTTTGGGGGCCTCTTACCATTTAAAAAGGAGTCTTACGACCAGCTTCAAGGTAAGACTCCTGCCAACTCATGTCTTGCACTGGGAGACGGCAAATAACCAGTTACTGCTGGGCATTGACAGAGAGAACACACAATACACTGCTTTGTAATATCTGCTGTGTGTGAAATCATTATGTTAAGCTATAAAATCAATGTCTATACATTGTTATGCTATTCGTTAAACTGCAGAGTGCCTAAACAGTAGTTTCAGAACCCTGAATGCTTGCTGCATTCTCTTTTATTCAAAAGGAAGATCCACCTCTTTAATCCCATAATTCATCAACTTTGTTACACTTAAGGCATTGACTTTTGCATCAGGCATAAGAAAGTGAATCACTCATCCCTTGTGCAGCTGTGTGCTCTTACATCAGCTTCTCTCACCTCAGAAAAGTGTGCTTGGTTGTATCTAAGATAATTGAGAGCTCAAAGCCAGGTTGCTTCGATGTAGGGTTGAACATTAACCTTTTCTGTACTGAAAAAATAGTTCTAAGGAGGCTGCTCTGCCAGCATACCTACTCAGTGCGAAGCGGGAGCAGGTGCTGCCTGTAGCAGAAAGCACCCCCCGAGTCCAAGGGTATGTCAGGCTCACCCCAAAGGTGGGACCTTGGGGACTGTTTTGCAACTGATTGTTTTCAGGCGTTTTCTTTCCCGTTATAAAAGTGCTGGAGGCACTCCAAGCTGAGCAGTTAATTTTCAGTTACTGCTCCTGTGACTGGCTTTCTCAACGTGCCCAACAGTGTAATGTAGTGCAGGCTGAGCATGGCTACAAACAAAAATACAGCACCCAGAGGGGCTGAGGCAGAAGGCAAACAGTTGTTCAAGACTCCCACTAAATAGATACAGTTCTTGTATAGGCCAGCAATGAGAGATGGAACTAGCTATATGCCAGAAATATTTGTCTGCGTGGAAGTATTTGCTGTCTGGCCATGGATCATCCCCATCTTCCTGGGATGTTTCTCAGCATGTCCCTACATGTGAAGTGTGGATAGGCAGGACCTGCAGCATAAATGCACTGGCCCAAGCACAGCTGTGGGAGATAACTTGTTGAGGGGAGCTGTACAGTGTTACCAGTCCAGACACTACAGTTTTTGCTGCAGATGATGCTCTAAATATGAAAACAAAGGATGCAGACTTAAAAAAACCCTTCTCTCAGACACCACCGATGTTGGAAGCCATTCTCTTAATCATAGTTTGCATGAACAAATGTGAATTATCAACTTGGTTCTCTTCACTTCTGTCAAAGGGTAAACTGCAGGGCTTTGCATCTTCCAGGGAATTTTCTCTTCCTTGATGTGGCAGGATAAGCAATGTGCTGCTGAATGAGTTGTCTGAAGTGAAGTTCTGCCCTTATAAACTGCCCTTGCACTCCTCAAAGATGTTCAGTGGTTGCACAACGTGCTGTTGTAGTCATATCTGACAACAAAATGACAGAATGTGAGTGCTTGTCAAAAAAAAATCATAGGTTTGGTCTGAAGTGTACATCTTTGTGGGGGAAAAGCTATCTTTTGGTGCAAGGAATTTTGAAGAAGTCTTTAAGTAGCAGTGTCATAACTGTCTGCATTGGGAGGCTCTGGACTCCAGATGTTGCTACAGAATGTGGGATCCCTTTGCCCAAGTAGGAGCTTCTGTACCTAGTAAATGCTAACTTTCCCTGAACTCCTAACAGTTGGGAGTTTTGCAACGTGCAGGTTACACTGTGTTTCTTGTTGAAACTACAGACTTTAAGCTAGGTTTCAAAAGCCAATCCTCTGCAAGTACTCTGCTTACCTTTCTTCAGTGACTATTTTATCTTAGTGTTCTGAGTTTTCACCTGAATGCATTTTGTTTACCTTCGTACAAGGCAGTTTAAATAAATGGTCCTGTTTCATCCATTGCTATGGTACCCATCAGGGAGATCAATAAGTGAAGCAAATATTACTAGAAATAAGGAGGCCAAGGAAAAAAGTGTAGGTGAGTTTTGTAGTATCATTCACTCAGATAATGGTAGTCTGCAGTAATGTAGGCAAGAACAAGCATATCGACTTGTAATCCATTATGAACCAAGGTGATAGCTTTGTTGCATGGTTTTGTTTTCATTTTTTAAGACTTCCTGGTGGCTTTTAGTACTTTACATCTTCATTAAGGATTTTAAAAGCAAAGATCTTTGCTTACATTTAAAATACTTTTCCAGTGCTGTGATGAAGCACAGTCACTTGCTAATGGATTTCTGAATGCCATTTTCATTATAATATTTTTATAAGACCCCTCTCTTCCTCTATTATTACATTTGCTTTTGTAAAATGGTTGAGACTGCTCATCATGTACTTTAGGTCCTTTAAATATTGTTCCTGTTTACCATTATGGGAGAGAGTTGGTGTTTTATTTATATAAGAATAAAGCCATAATCCAGTTTGTATTTGGCAGCTAAGTGCGTTTATGCAGCACCTACATTTATTCCCAAGATGGATAATAGGTCATCTTCCTTCAGTATGAATCAGTCATGCAGTTAACTTTGAACTATATACACGTAATATTGGCTGAGCATTAGTCAATGCAGTCTTTATAGCTGTAAGTGTCCAGGGATTTCATAATGCCATGAAAGTAAACTTGGCTGCATAGGATAAGTGGTGTTATTTAGGGGAGATGAAGTAGTGACAGCTTGACCACCTCAAGCATCACTGTGTAGCCTGTTTGTGTCAAGGGGAAGGGAGGATGAAGTGCTGCGGTTTCCCTGCCCCTGTTCAGGCACCTGCTAAGAGGTGGCTCCTTTCTGGGGCACCTGCTGATGGCTGGGGTGTCGGGGGGTGGGGGTGGTGCAGTTGTCTTAAGGCAGTTTTGGTTTACTCCCTGTCCCCAGGTGGGAAGGTCTCACACTCAAGACCTCCCTGCCAGTCTTGAGGCATTGGTACAGAAGTCACCCTGGATTTAGCAAACTGGCCCACAGGCCTGACTCCAGTCCAGACCAAAAGCCTTTCTGGGGGCTGCTTTGCCCCAGCCTCTTTAGGCAGCTCTGCAGCTCATGGGGTGGGAGCTGAGCACCCAGACCTCCCTGATCCGTGTAACAGCCAGGAGGTGAGAACAGCACCTCCACTGCTACTGGCAACTTGGTGAGGAAACGTTTGATGACTTCTTGGTGACTCCTCCAAGGCATCTACTCTCTTCACTTGAAAATACAGTGTTATATTCTCTCCTGATCTATATAAAAACAAAGTGTGAAGGCAACTTATAACACTAACATCTCAATAGCAAGTTCTCTGTCACCGTCCTCTATGGCAGTCACCTTTCTTGATTTAAATTCATGGAAGGTAGTGCTGACTCTTGTTCTCTGGATATAGTTCTCTGAGTTGATGTCATCAGAGATGTACTTTAAGAATGATTTAAAATTAAAGTTGTCCCTGGCTGTCCAGAATACTAAGCAATCCTATGAAGTAATGGTTGAGAATGTATCTTAACACTACTGATATTTACAACAGTCAGAGTGTTATCACAAAGCTTCTGCAATGTATTTTTACCAGTGTTTTTCAGTTATTCCTGCCCTAGTATGTCAACAAGCTGACTTAGTGGCTCAGGATTTGCTCCAATGGGTAGAAGTCAAGGAAAGAAAAGCAATTCTTGAGCTTGATGAGTGTTATATTCTGCCTTAATGCATCTTTCAACTGATCTGTCAGAAATATTTCAGACCTATTAATCCTGCAAATCTTCTTTCAGTTCATCTGTATGATACATGCTGATAGCTCTCATCTCTTGGAGCAATGGTAACAATGCTTTATAGAATTCCTGCATAGTTAAAAGTAGATGCTACCCTTATGAGGGTGATGAATCCCACATGGTGAATGTGCCAAAGCAAGGACAAAAGGCCCAGAGCCTTGAGCCCAAGGGCTGCTGATAGGCAAAAGGAGATGGAAAAACAGCAACAGAGGCTGTCATTAGACAGCACTGGTAGCATTCCCTTTCTACCTGTCTGTTTGCATTATCTGTTGAAGCTGAATTTGTTTTGTGGGGTGGGAATGGAGAAGTTTAACTGGTATGCTTTCTCCAGGAATATTTATGGCAGCTAGGATGAGCGTAGGGTTCAGCTAGAGCTGGTTAGGTGCCATTGCAATGCAAACAAACCCAATAAAAACCTGAGTAGTTCCAGGTAGGGAATCCTGGGTCCAAAGGATGGGTGGTGGGCATCATGAGCAGAATGAACCCAGAACCTGAAGGCACCTGGAAAACACCTGAGCGATGCAACATTTCCATGTTTTCAATCTCTGGAGTGTGTGAAAGAAATGAAGAGGGCAGAAAGGCAGGGGGAGACAAAGTACACACTAGAAGGGAGATTCCACCTAGGCTACATATCACCCACCTAGTTGAACTCTTATTCCTACTGTGATCTCATCTATTCTGTTGTTTGTTTGATATTCCCCCCTTCTTTGTACACTTCTGTCCAACTTGTATTACTTGACCACTTGTAGGCGCCTTGAAGTCGATGTGGCCCTACTGAGGCAGATGGCTTCATTCTAGACATCAGAGAACTGGGAAGTTCTGTGTGTTTTGAAGATGTTTTTCTCCTTGGTGGGAGGATGACTTTCTGATGTTTGACAAAAGCCAGTCAGTTTTAAGCCTGGAACTCAAAGCTAAGCCACATTTCAGAAGTGTTATTGAGATACTGACTGTCCAGACCAGAGACAAAGACAGTACAGCATTAGAAGCAGCAGAGCTAAACACCTTATATTTACTGAAAGTATGGCTGACTTTTCATAGCCCTGGATGTATGGGAATGTGTTGGGTGAGACAGCATAAGAGGAGATTGAAAATCCAACTGTTCATCTTTAGCTTGACCATTCAGATGGGGTCAAGATTTATTTGCTGATGTAAATAGCTTCTAGAAAGAAACACAAAGGTCTTAGCATCTGTCAGAGCTGGTAAATTGTATAAATGAGTTGTGGGTGGAACAACTTATAGCTTTTTTTACTTCAGTCCATCGCTCTTCAGCAGAAAGAGTAAGAATAGAGACTAAATCACCACCAGTGCATGCCAAGGACATTGTCAGACCTGGATGGTCTTGAAGCTCATTACTAACTGATGCTTATGCCAGAGCCAGAACTGGAGGAGATCTCATAGACCTGTGGTGCCGGCTCTCCTCAGACAGGCAGTGATTCTCACCTCCGCAATCTGCCTTTGTTTCCAGACTCTTCTGCCAATGGATTTGGGCAGAGGATCTACCCTTACTTCCACAAAATATAGCTGGTTCTTTTATCAAAGTTAAATGTTATTTATGACAGGGTAGAACAGGCTGTTCAGATGAGCTAGGCAAGCTGGACAGTGTCCCACGCAATACACAATTTCCTGTGTTTTTTACTAACTGCACCAGAATGCCTCCTTTACCAGCTCAATAAAGCACATGCTAGTTAAACAACATAATTCTTGAGGCACTTTAGGAAGTAAAAATGTGAGAGTATTCTTTTTTGCCAAGCATTTGTTCCAAAGAAATCTGCTGTTCAATAAAGACTGCCTGTTCCTGGCAGCTTCTGCATCCAGAGTGGCTGAGAGGCGTGTGTTTGGTGGAGAGGTTTCTTCAGAAGCTGGTGTGGCTCTAGGTCAGGTGTGAGGATCCAGAGCCAGGATGAAAAAGTTGGTGTGGTATTTTTGCTGCAGAGCTGTGCTATACTTACTTCAACAGCTGGTTTCCAAACATCTTGGAGGTGGTGGTGTTGCACAAGCTGGACTGAGGACCCTCCTGCCTCAGTAGTCTCACATGAGAAGGGCCATACGCATATGTGACCTGATTTCAGCAGCAGCAGAGAACAAAGTGGCTTCGTATCTTGTCCTCTCTGGAGGGGATGGAGCTGCTCAGACTTGCAGCTGTAATCCCATCATGAGACAGGAATGCGTGATACGCAGCCTGGGCTAATAGCAGGGTTAATGCCCCCTTGGTGGTGTTCCCTTTGCCCTTCCTTCCTCCTGCACCTGCTGCTGTAAATTCCTGCTCCAGTGAAGAATTATCAAGATTAGAAGCTTTGTTTGGAGCACTCAGACCCAAATCTTTTCTTTGCAAAGTTGAGCACCTAACTTACCATCCTCAAAAGGGTGGTTATTTTGTGTTTGTCTTACAATACCACCTAGAGGCCTTAGCTGACTTTGGGTTGATAAGCACTCAGCTTTTTCTTAAAAAAAAAATCACAGTCTAAGTCTTTTCTTTAACTGGTGCTGCAGAAATGAAAGCCCCAGGAAGACGAGTCACACAGTTGTGGTGTTTTCCTCCCAGCAGACATCAGAGCAGTTTCACTGGTATTAATGAGCTATTCAGACTTCTCAGAACAGGGATTATTTTTTCTTCAGGGTTTGCATTTTCTGCAGTGGCAACTTTGCAGATATTCTGGTCCAGATGTGAGTTACTTCAAAAAAATAAGTGGCTGTTGTACCACTCTGGCTACTCATCCTGTATTGGCTCAGCCTCAAACACTTTGGGAAATACTTCACCTGAGTATTAAGCTTGAGGGTATCTCATGTAAGTATTGGAAAAATCCAAATGGAGAATAAAAACTTGCTGAAGCAGTGGCTCAAGATGTGCAGAAGAGTGTAGAGCACTCTTGTAGAGAAAACTCTTGTGGGGTAGCCAGCAGCAGAAAGTGGACCTGTTCCCTACTGCACCCTGGGGTAGTCACCTGTTTAGCTGATGCTGTGGTTTCAGTGCTCAAATACAGCTCTTTCACATCAGGGCATTGTGGTACCACGCACAGGCTCAAGTGGCTCTTGTAGAAATGAGTTGCCTTTTGGTATTTCTTTTTAATGCATTAGGAAACAGGGAAGGTTTTCTGTAAGCAGCCAGGAATTCTCTTATCCTACCTGTGATTTCTCGAGCTGTATGCTTTGCTCTGAAAAGTGTGAGAATAACTGTACCTCCTGATTTACTTTAAGGTCTTGTTTCTAATACACACACACACGAACACTTGCCACCAAGAGGAAAGACCACATTTACCTCATGCTGTAAATCTCAAATTAGACACCATCTCCCCATAGTCCAGGAAAAAAGTCTATCCTCAGTGTAGAAAATGGAATTAAATCCTTTTACAAACAATATCAAGGCACTTGGATAATACAAACAGTATTCCTAGCTTTAAAAAATATTTTTTTTAACAGAATGTTGCCTTAACTACCTCTATCAGGTTCTGGCATTTAGTTGGACATCTTTCAGCTTCTGCAGCAGGATGGGCAGGGCTGCTATGAATAGATGATTGGTAGTACGTGATCACATACCAAATACCTCATCCTGAAGTGTACAGATAAGGTAGGACAAGCCAGGCTTGCTATGGGAACAATCTTGCAAATGCTTCACAGTTGGATAAGGCTTTGTTATATTTTGGGAAGCCATTTCTTGAGTTTTAGCATATTAAAACCTATGGGGAGGAGGGACAGCACGCAGCCTCCTCTTGCCATGTCCCTCCTCACCCTCCCGAGGCTAAAAGGCTGTCGTTGCTCCCGCTCAGGCAGTGCAGAGGTCACCATCTCCAGGATGTCTCTGCTCCATCTCTCCCAGCCTTCTTCTTTGGCAAAACCAAACTGCATGGCTAAGAGGTCTCCTGGCCATCGCAGGGATCCCTGGCTGGAATTTTAGAGCTGCAACAAGGTTTTGAGGTGCTACACCTTCCCAACCAAGTGGCATTAAGTTCTTTTGGTTGGTTGGTTTGGGTTTTTTTTAAGGTGCCCAGGATCAGTGGCAGTATAACTGCTAAAGCAATCCCAAAACTTGCCTTTAGCCAGAAACTTGCCACTGAATCCTTTAGTCCATATAATCAATGTACCTACATTTTTGGCAGTGTTATAAACAAAAGCAAACCAGTCCTTATAATGACATATATGTGACACTAGACCTGCTTTACTGTCAGACTGAAGCCTTTTTTGGTAGGTACAGAAGTGTGTTGATTCCTGTGCGTTTGAATATAAGTACATATTGCCATATCTTTGTAAGGAGGATCCAAAAATTAGTCAATTATACTTAAAAAAAAAATTGTTCTGTGGCTCTCTAATTGAGGACAGCTTTCTTTTAAGGACATGTTCCCATACACCACCCACCAAACAAATGTTTTTCAGTGTCTGTAGCCTTTGGTATTACATATGAGATCACTCCCTGAATGGCTTAAAGACTGGGTTTTGTCAGTTTTCAGCAGCAATTAGCATCAGCACAGCCCATCGGTGCTGACACCTTGGGATTGAGGCCTTAAACATAAACAACCAAGGAAAGAAATGTTGTCTCTTCACTTTCTTTATGTGAAGTGTAACATTTTTAAGATCAAAGCTAACCTATTCTGTGTGAATTTCAGCTCAGGAATGCAAAAGAAGGGTTATTATTTTAAGTGCATCAGCTGGGTTTCTGCACATCTTTAAGCAGCTTATACTACAGAACTGCCTGATCTTCTGCACTGGCACTTCCTCTAATGTTTTATTGAGTGCTGCTGTACGCAGCCTGGGATGATTCAGAGTTTAATACGTGGCCCCTTGCCTACGGAGGTGTAGGAGCGGTGGAAAAGGCATCCTCCACAGGCTGTGGTGCAGTGGGCAGTGCAAGCAACATCATGGCACGTTGTCTGCCATCAGCCATGCCGGTGGGCTGCATGATGCCAAGCACGGAGTGCCATGCACCAGGAGCATTGGGAGAATGTTTGATCTCCAGGGTGCACTCCCTCACTCTTCCCAGAGCTGAAATGCAGGCTCAGAAATGCTGCTTGGGTCACATTTTGCATATGCATTTTCTCCCAAGTGTTTTTGTCTTATCAAGAGATGCTTTGTATGGCTGATGCAAATTACATATCCATTGTTCTCTAGGAACAGAAGGGGAAAATAATAGAATAAGGGATTGGGTGTTTGCTTTGGCTTCTAGCTCAAAGTATAAGTGGCTGCCATAGCTATGTGAAGCAGATTTTAATATTTCCTGTTGTTTAGCAGATAATCAACAATGGCAAACGTTGTTTCACGTACAAGGTGGTGTGAGGAGCTGATTAAAGTAGGAGATAGAGATGATGGCAGTAGAAATCTCTGCTGTAAACATCAAGCTCAACACTCAGATTAGCTTAAGCCTTACTTAGATAGCAGCTCTTAAGTCCTTCCTAGAGCAGGGATGTGGCTCAGAGGTCACAGCTACAAGTCTGAACGAGACAGTGAAGTCAAAAGTATCCAGCACAAATCAGATCACCAGCATCTCATTTGGAGTTTCTTGGCTGAATGTGTTTGGGGGGGAATTAAGCAAGATGGCTATGCTGAAGGCTGCAGTGGAACTGCTGCGTTATCCAGATGAGAGGCTTGCAGAATTTCTCAGTTCCTTTCTACCTTTTATCCCTGGGAATAGTGTTCTTGATGAACCTTTTGGTTTATTAATGCTCTTCGTTATCCAAATTGCTTTTCTCTTTCAGTTACTGCTGCCTCTTCTTGTAGGAGGTGTTCATAGGAACTTCTTCCAGGGAGAGAAAAATGATGATTAACCCTTTCTTTGCCTTTCCATCTTCTCTTGATTCTAATAAGACATGAAAGGCAAAAATCTGAGACATCTGTTGTTTCTTTCAGCCATTTCCACAGAGACATTAGATAGCATTTCAAGCACTCAACTGACAAAACAAGTCACCTTGTGAGAACACTCTGATTTACTAAATTGTTGCACTGCATTAGTTTAGTACAATGCAGCGAGTATTTTTTCTGCAACTTCCTTTTTTTTCCCATTAAAGCAGTTCTTTTTACCTAGTTTTATGGAATCTTATTATATATGAGTAAACATATGCTTGATATTTGGAATGTGAAAGAAATGAGTTAAAACAAATGCAATTAATCCCCCAAATAATCTTCTGATCAGACTCAGAGATGTGGTTAATGCATGATTTGCAATCTACTTTAGCTAACGAGCCTTAGCATAGAATCAGTACACAAAGAAAAGGCACTGATGGGGTAAGAAGGGGTATATTGGTTAAACAGGGTCCTTCTGGCGGTGGAAATAGTATATATTCTGACCTATGGATTAGAGCCGACTTCACCTTGTGAAAATGGGGTGCATGAATAATTTTAAAGTCAAGGTGTTTATTGAAAGCTAGTTTTAGTGGGGCAAGAAGGATTTTGTACCCCTGATGTTCACTCTAAAGAGTTCTTGTATGGCCTGTTTCGTTAGGGATGATAACCGTAGAGTGGTCTGTTGGCAAGAGCGTTCCATGGGGGTGTGCTGCTCTGTGAAGTCCTCTTCCATTTTCACTGTGATTCTCTGTTTCAGATTCTTGTGTGGATTCACAAAAACCCATTGCCGCACATTTTAAAAGGCCATGTAACACTTAAGTTACATGACAAACCCTGTCTCCTGTGCAGCAAGTTCCCTGGTGTGGCGGAAGGCTCACAGGAATGAGTTACTCTGCATAGGCTCCAAGAGTCCTCTTAAGACGTTAACAAACACCTTTTGGGCCAAATCAAGTTCCAGTAAAACTCCACGGTGAGGAGTTTTTCCTCTCTCCTGAAAAGCCCCTTAAGAACTTGGAATTTCTATTGCAAGGTTCATTACACAATTTCTTTATCTCTGTTTGTAGTGTTGCCAGTAACAGCATTGAGTGAGCTGTAGGAGCTGCCCTGTGGTACAGCAGATCAGCAAAATGAAGAGTGTTGCTGCAAAGGATCTATTTCTTTGCTATCTGTTGATGGACAGTTTAGTGAGTGGGAGAAAATTTGATATTTTTATGGAAATAACTTTGCTTACTCCTTGATCCCTTTACTTTCTGTTGTTGAAGGACTTCTAGAAATGCTGGTTAACCTGCTGAGAATCCTTATGGCAACCTCGAGCTTTGTCTCTGTCCCTAAATTCTTACAAAGAGCCCAGGTTTTTGCTGGCATGAATTGATAGAGCTCTACTGTGTGCAACAATGCCATGGTGATTTTTATCAGTAAAACACCTGGCATAATTATCGTTGTGTAGCAAGTGTGGTCAAGTGGTGTAATGTAATCCAACACTGCCTAAAGAATGCACGTGACAGCTTTGTTGTGCAAGAAAGGAACAGAAGGGCTTGTTGGAAGGAGAGCCCAAATGTCCTTTAATTCAAGGAACTAGCATCTGACCCTAATTATGTAGAGAAAATGGAGGTAGTGCAAGCACCAGAAAATGGACAAGTCTGCAACAGGAACCAAAGCATCAACTGCTGTTGAGCTGTATGCAAAGATCAGCTGAGAGACAAAGTGGCTCCAGTTGCACATAAATACTTGATGGAAAGTATGTTGAGGAAGCAGGGCAATGGGTTGCTTCTCATAAGCTGCAAAATTGCTTAATATAAATGAATTGAATTGCCTTCCTGTAGAAATTAATTATGAAGACAACTTTACAGAGCAGCATAATAAAGATGTAGACAAAATAAGTGGCACTGAATTCAAAAGCTATGTATAATGAATAGTCTATTAACATGCCTATGATCACTACCAAGAGACCTTGACTGTTGTATAGTAACATACTTAAGTTTCTAACTAACTGATTTTACTTAGTTTGACATGATGTTAGCTGTTTATTAAATAACAATGTCTAAAATAGGACAGTGAGCTCCAGGAATAACTTAACATGGAGTAAATTTTTGTATTTGGTGACACATCACTAGGATGCTGCGTGTTCTTTCTCTAAGGTTTCACATGATAAGCATCTGTCTGCACCAAAATCTGATCATGTCTGTGTTTCATAGTGAAATTATGAGCACAGAGGTACTTGATCCTACATGGCAAAGGCTTACTTTTTCAGTTAATCTGATAGATCATCCTTTTTTCCTAGGGAGAAGAAAAAAAAAAGGCCTCTGATATTGCCACTTCTCATCACCTAACACACTGTAACCTTTTAAAGATATGAGAGCAGGAACTATTGGGAGTATTTGCTCATGAGCAATATACACCAGGTACCTGTTAACAGGAAATTAATGAAATTTCCAGAGTGCTGGTAAGACTGTGTGGAGTAACTTCTTTTGCAGTGGAGAATATCAGACTTTCTTTCAAGCAGGTACATTCACGTACAGCCTTACCAGTTCATCTCTCCTCTTTGGAGAATACCATAGAAGAGAGAACATCCAAACAAGAGGTATCAGTGTCTTTCACAGACTGGTTGAGGTTAGAAAGAACATCTGAGGGTCATCTTGTCCAACCTCCCTGCTGAAGCAGGGCCACCCAGAGCTGGTTGCCCATAACTGTGTCCAGATGGCTTTTGAGTATCTCCAAGGATGACTGATCCAGGCACCTGTGTCAGCGCTTGTTTACTCTTAGAGTGAAAAAGCATTTCCTGATATTCAGAGGAAATCTCTTGTGATCCAGTCTGTGTCTTGTCCCTGGACACCACTGGAGAAGGTCTGGCTCCATCCTCTTTGCACCCTTCCATCAGGTATTTACACACACTGAGATGCCCTGAGCCTTCTCTTCTTGAGGCTGAACAGTCCCAGCTTGCTCAGTGTTCCCTCTGTCAGGTCCAGTCCCTTCATTGTCTTAGAGGCCTGTTGCTGAACTCTCTCTTTTTTTACCTATAAAAGACTTTGCATTAAATATTAATCCTTAAATGTCAAAATTTTCTACCTGAAAACTAGGGAATTGATTCAGGAACCCAAAGAGGGACTACTGGCTCTCAGGCTGCAGAGCTGTTACTAGCAGCACTACCAGCAAGTTCGTGTGTTTAATGATTCAGGTCTCCGGTGTAACATCCACAGAAAAACCCCCTTCCCATGTTATAGCTGCTTTAAAGAAATGATGTGCTGTCTAGGCCAGGGGCCTATTCCTTCCTTCAAACTGGACAAGACAAGTTTCATATGTTCTAAGTGAGCACAGTAATGTATTTTCTAAGGAGAAACAGGATGCTTGAAAGTGTTTCTTTCAATGACATTCTTGTACAAATCCTCTCCTCTGCTCTGGCAGCCCATTTTATCCAAAGATATACAGAATAAACCAGAGCAGAAACCCAGAGGAGCACATGTGAAGCACTGCCTCACCACTATGCTACTGGTGAAACAGGATGTCCTGCCTCAGGAAAGAGGTCTGGAGAGTGACTCGGTTTCCAGCCTTGCCAGAGCAAGATATTTGTCCTTGCCTGGCTAGAAGCAAAGGAGATCTCCTGTTTTGATGGTAGGAATATAGTGAATGACTTCCGAGCTGTTATCCCTAAATATGTGTCCTTGCATGTGTTGGCAGGTGTTCACATCTCAGCAGGTGAAACCCACCACCTGCCTATGCTTGCAGGCAGAGGAAGCACCTCTTTCAACCAAATTATATGAGGTGAGCATCATCCATAAAGCACAATGTACTGCTATGCAGGGCGGGTAGATATAATTTGCCTAGTTATATTTTATAGTTGCAAATTTAATATGCAGGGTTGTTAATTACGGTATAATTAAAGCATTTTAAAATGCCATGCTAAATACTTAATCTCCTTCTGATTTATCCTCCAATCAGTTTGTGCCTTTTTTTGTGCAGATAGACATGTTTGCCATCCTAGATGGGGATGACTATCAAAGATCATGCCAGTGTCTCTAATCAAATGTTGAAGTTTTTCAAATGAATCCATATTATCAGAGTTTTTTTTAATCATACTTATGCTCCAGTTTGAATGTGTGTTGATTAGTTACTTGTCTTAGGGAAACAAGAAGTGCCCATATTTACCCAGATATATTATGCTAGTCATTATTCAGCACTGATTGGTTTGATGGAAAAATATACATTACCTCAGCAGATAAGCTGCTTAGTCTTATTCATAGTGTTAATTATATACTCAAATAGCTATTGCTGTTTCAGTTTTGGTGTTTATTAATAGTTGTTTATCTGTGCAGTGATTATGCAGTTTAGTTTTCCTTGTTCTCCTCCCTCCCTCCCCTCAAAATATATCTGCTCTGAAAGCAGTAAACATCTGGCTGTAGTCATGCCCTGAGGGTAACTTCAGCCTGTGGTCACAGTTGTTTCCACAAGGTAGCTCTCCTCAACACAAGGATGATGAATCCTCAAGAGCTAATTCAGGCTTTGTGGGGACTGATGGATGCTGCTGCTTCAGAAGAGAAAGCCCTTTTCTCCCAGCTGAAGGAGGTTCCCTGCTCCCTTCTTTGCCATTCGGTGTTTGAGGTAATAGAATGATAGAAGGCTTTGAAGGGACCTCAAAGATCATTTGGTTTCAACTCCACCTGCCACGGGCAGGAACACCCTTCAGATGTTGGGGTTTTATTTACAAAACAGAGGTAAGATTGTCTTTGTGTCCATTAAAAGGTCCAAGTAACTTTTAGCCCAAAAGGGAGAAATAGGAGAAAGACATATGCACATTCTAGCATGGATAGCAACCACACCAAGTTCCTGACTGTAGTATCTATTTGATAAGGTATGACACTCTTCTGCACGTACAATTATGTGCAGTTTTCTGTTAAATAGCTAATTTATGAGGAAAAATTAATCATAGAATGTATTGGGTTGGAAGGGACCTTTAAAGGTCATCTAGTCCAACGCCCCTGCAGCAAGCAGGGGCATCTTTACTAGACCAGGTTGCTCAGAGCCCCATCACCAGCTCCCGGGTATAAGTGGACTACCCTGACATATGACATTTCCCAATGTTGTAGTAACACCCAACCTACTACTGCAACCAAAGGGGTCTGAAACAAAGAGATCCTTGTTTTAAATACTTTTAAAGGGACTGTAACTCGATGCAGGTCTAAAAGAGTAACAAATAATAACATAATTTCTATATTGCGGCTTCATCATTGGAAGGGAATTCTTTTGACAGAGCCATAGCACTTTAATTTGAATCAGTAAATAAATAAAATAATGGAAGAATTGGCTTACTGTCTGCAGATATCAAAGAGATTTTATGCCCTGCACTGGCTGTGTACAACAGACAGAACACTGTTGCAAGACGAAGATGTCTTGGCACGGTGCAGGGACAAGCAACTCTACAGTGACTCTTTTGCAAATCCTGCTATTGCTCTGTGTGAAAGGCATTGGTTTGGAAATAGAGGGGGGGATGATATCAGCAATGGGAAGAGGAGCCTGGAATAAGACCTGTGGCTGAAGGGAAGCCAACAGGCAGCCCAAGAAAGGATGCCAACAAGTAAAATGTTGGCAAAACTGCTCTGACTTGAAGTGGAGGCTGTTTGAATCCGAGGTCAGCTCAGAACTCTAAGGACATAAAAAGGACCTCTGTGTCCCTTCTAAAGGAGGTGTTACTGATGTGTAGTTTTATTTGTAGCTTTTATGTTCAGCTTCTGGTTACAGACACAGATTCTGGTGGACTCTTCCTCTGGGCTGAAAAGCCCTTAAGTATTAAAGATTTTCTCCTGTGAAATTAACATAATAAAATAATTTATTTCTTTTCTCGATTAAGAATATCAAGGGTTTGAGGTCTCTCACTGCAAAACACTCTTCTCAAACCTTAGGTCTTTTTCCTCTTGTGCTCTCTGTGTAAATGCCTCTGCACCATGTTTTGAAGAACTGGATATAGTAACTTTATTTTGGTCTTGTCAGTGTCATAGGAGATTCTTTTTCCCCCCACTGTCAGCGTACATCCCATTCTTCTGCTGCATTACCTTACTGGCAGCATGTATGTAATTACTTGTGCTTTGCCTCCCACTTCCTCTACAGAGCCTTCGTTTTCCAAGATAATTTCCCATTCTTTGCATATGACTCCATCTCTAGGAGTGTGAATTTTTAACTTTGCCTTTGGTACTGTTAAATGTGTTTTGTGCTGACTGGTTCAAAATAAGCTTACTAGTTTATGAACTTCCCTGCCTGGCCTCCTTTGCCTTGCACAAGCATACCACCATGCTTATGAGACACCAGTATAGCTCCCCTGGATCTCCTGGCTTCTTTCCAGGGTGCTGGATGTGTTATTATTTGTCCTCTAGGACAAATAATGCTCTAAAGCAGCAATATGGAGTCTCTTCACATTTTAATGGTTTACTAGGTCAATACAAGAAGACTACAGGATGTGGCTGGGGAGGAAGGAGGACTAAGCAACTCTTTGTAGTGAGGTCCCTCTGTCCTTCCCTTTAGTGTTGGGGTGTGTGTGTCAATGCTGTGTTTTCTGACCTGCCTGCCACAGTAAAGAATGGGTCTCTGCCAAAGGAGGGATGGAGGTGCAAGCTGGAGCACATGTGAGTATAAGGAGGAACTTTTTCACTGTGAGTGTGCTGGAGCACTGGGACAGGCTGTCCAGGGAGGTTGTGGAGTCTCCTTCTCTGGAGACATTCAAACCCTGCCCAGACATGTTCCTATGCGATTTAGTCTGGGTGATCCTGCTCTGGCAGGGGGGTTGGACTAGATGATCTTACAAGGTCCCTTCCAACTCTTGATGTTCTGTGATTCTGTGAATTGTCCATGCAAGTCTGAAGATAGCTGCCACTTAGCTGAAGCTTAACAGAAATAAATTCTGCAGTGCACTTGCTGTCACTTGGGATAAGCTGGGTAAGGTAACCACTTTAATAGTCACATCATTGCTGGATCCTCTCCTTTTCTATGCAGGGATCATCAGAGAACAGCTAAGAGAAGAACTGTGCTCTTCTGAGATGAGCTCGGCAGGTTCCCTGTCAAAGCCCACCACTCCCATGTTCCAAAGCTGCGATTAAGTGCTGGATACTGGAACTGGCACGCTGCTGTTTCCCTCAGATCCTTGCAAACAGTAATCTAATCTTCCAACTATTATTATTGTCATTTTTAAACCAGTAAGTTTTCGTGGTACCACAGCACTCAAGCAATTTTATGCCCCCCCCCCACCCCTCTGGGCAGTACACGCACCCTAAGCGGAAGGGTGCCCTATGCAAACCGTGCAAAAGGGCTTATTAAAAATGCATGCACCCACAGGCATGCAGGGAGCTGCGTGGAAGGGCTTCGACCCTGCTCCCAGGGTCCCTGTGAGAGACCCCTGGCCGGGTGGCCGGTGAGAAGGGCATTCGCGCCCTGCCTGTGCCTTCGTGAGGGCGGCTGGTGTGCTGACCGAGCTAAGGGGCTTATGAGGACGCGTCTCCTCTGATCGGTGGCGGCTTAGTGCTTTCTTTCCTCTCCTACCCCCTCCTCAACAAACAGAGCGGCCCTCGAGGTGCTGCCCCAGCCTGGGGCGGGGGCCCAAGAGTCCCGAGCCCGCCC
>VZTU01025886.1:55317-93672 GCA_013400835.1 Zapornia atra
CTGGCCGGTGGCGGCGGCGGGTCAGGATGAACAGCTCCGATGAGGAGAAGCAGCTGGAGCTCCTCGCTAGCCTGAAGGACCAAGGTAGGGGCGGGCGGCGCCGTCGCCGCCTCCGGCGCTGAGAGAGCGGCTCCCCGTCCTNCACGCCCGGCAGCGCGGGGGGCCGGGGCGCGTCAGGGCGGGCGCGGCCTGCGCCTGGGGGAGGGCGGGCGGCTGCGGCCTGGGCGTCCCCCAGCCCGGCGATCGGGTCCCCTGCTGTTCCCAGGCCCCTTTCTCTGTACGCAGGAGACACAAAAAAAGCCTTAAAAAGCCAAATCAGGGGAGCAAAACATTTTGGCCGTTCCCCGTGTGGGTTCCAGTCCCAGCTCCTGTTCACCAGCTCCTGACAGGTGCTCTGCTGAAGCTGAGTGAGCCCAGGCATCGTGGTGGCCGATGGCGGGTGTGGTGAGGGGCAGGAAATTGAGGTACCCTGGCATGTGGCTGTCCCTGTTGTCAGCCTGGACCTTCCAGCACAACGTTCAGTCTGATGTGTGCTGCTAACAAGTGCGTGGCGGATGGCAGGGGTTGATCCCCAGTGAGCCAGGATGTCTGGCTGGCTCCAGGGATGAAAGTCCATCTGCCTCACTTCACGCTGTGCAGCTGAGCTTCAGGTGGAGTACCTGGCTGCACCTAACCTGGCATTGTGTCCCGGCTCCTGCTCCGTGTTGCACAATCCGATATTAACCCAACCCATCAAACACTCTGTCCCAGTCTCTCCCATCAGTGTGCAAACTTCCCGCTGATAGCTCCGGGTGATACGCTGTAAGTTTCTGTAGAGCATTTGTAGTTACAGCGTAAATGAAAGGAAGCGCTTGTGCTGAGCTACTTTGGTTCCCTGTGTGAGTCACCCTCTGCTGCTTTTGTAGGGAAGTTTGGTGCTCTAGCATTGTAAATGCTCAGCTTCATGAGTGTGTAGTTTGGCTAGGAAACTAAAACGTTGCAATGTTTCATTTTCTGTAAGAAAGGGCATGGAAAAGAGCTTGGATGCTCAAAAGGCAACCCATATTTTAACTTCCCTGCTCAGTCTATCCCCAGATCAAGTTGATTCAGCAAACTTAAGCAGATAGGCAACATGTGAAGAACCAGCATTACCAGCTGTTTGAATTGTGGACATCTGCTTGTGAGCATGCATCTAGTGTGCCTTTTATCTCACAGCTTCATGGGCAATAGGTGCAGAATACCAGGGCTGTAATTCGCAGCTGCGTTCTCCTGGTCTCATGGGAGCCTGGGAGGAGCCATCTGGAAAGGACCTGTTGGACTAAGTTGTGTAAGACTGAAATTAAAGGGGTGTGATTAACATCCTCTTTTCTGTCATTCTTTCTGGCCATAAATGCACTCAGTCACCTTTGTTGTATAGCAGAAGCTTTTCTTAACCAAATGTCAGTTGGATATTTATGACCTGCTTTGGAACTTGTTTCTGGATTCTTCCTGTATACTCAAGCATTGTAAATTTCTATTTACTAGCTGCACTGGATAGATTCTGACTTACAAGGATTTCAGTGGATATAAAATTAATGGTATTTCAGCTGTCTATTTTTGGTCCCGTATTATCAAAAACAAGGCTAAAAATCTGGGGGTTTTTTGCTGACTGACTGCTTCTCTTCCAGTACAACTCCTCCAGAGAGGAGTTGTCTCTACCAAAAGGACAGTTGCTAACATAGCAATCAGTTGCAAAAGAGGCAAGTTTGGGTTATTCTTTGGAGGAATCCTAGCCTCTTGATATTGGTTAGACTGAGTCTTCGGTTCCAGTGCCTGAAAGTCTTCAGCTCAAGTAGGCAGTATTCCTGGGACTGCAGGAATTAGTTCAAGGGAAAGTTACTGTAACTTGAGGACTGGTTGTCCCAGATTCACTTAAGCTGTTGAAATAGAAACCGTACTGGGCAGACCTTGTCCTGTAAGGCAGTGTTCTTGGTGGTGTTCATCCCCAAACATTGGAGTTGTACTATGTTGGTTTTTTTGTAATTGTATGGCTGGCAAGGAAGTTGTTACCCAGTGGAAAACTTTTGAAGATACTCTTCTATATGCTGGTTTACAGCTGAAAGCACACAAGATTATGGTGGCATGCCATAGATAAATTAGTAGTTAAAGTATGTAAACTGACAAGTGGTGAAAAGGTAATGTGATGCATTAAAATTACCCTAATGTTCTTATTGCAGGTAAATAAATTTGATTCCTTTTTATATATTGTAAGTTCAAATATATACTTTCCCACTCATCCTTATTGAGAACAAAAGGCAGCTACTTTTAATACTAACAAGTTTCCTCAAGTAATTTTAGGATGCCCTGTTGAACAGAGGGCAGCATGAAAGGAGGAAAAAGAAGTCTCTCACTTTTCCTTGTTGTTGCCTCCAGGTGTAGGTAACAATATTACTTTGAAAGTAAATGCGGTTGGTGGAAGGATCAGCTGTTTCTGAATATTTGGGTAATGACTGTACGTACTTTTCAAGAAGGAGTCTTGTCTTTACTGCATTCAAAGTAGTATATAGCTTCAGATTACTGTAACGTTATGGCCTGTAGTCAGACATCTGAAAAGCACCCTTGGATTTTAAGGGGTTTTGGAGTCCATTAGTCCAGCAGCCCTTGTTGGGTTTCTCTTTCAGCACATGTTCTTGTAGTCTTGAGAAACTTGCCTGACACCACATAATGAAACTGGCCAAGAAGTGATGCCAAATGTAGAGTGGAAGACACACAGCAGTGTACATGGCTGATAGCTATCATGTTTCAGCTGCTGCTTATACTTTCCCTAAACAAGGTCAGGAGATTGAACCTGGGGCAGGTGTTTTATAGCTGTCTGCTCAATTCTCAGTGGCAGGTGTGACACTGACTTGTGTCTGGGCAAATTCACTTGGCTGTTTGGCAGAGCTCTGAAAGGCAACAAGGACACTGAAGCTGTCTGTGCATGATATGCTTATCTTTCACCTGTGCTGAATTTTCCAAGTCCTGTGTGTTAGATACCTGATACTGATCATTCTTCAGCTTGCTCCATTACAAAGTTTAAGGTGAGCATCATGAAGAAACACAATCGCCGTATTGATGGTATTTAGGGCTTAAAAGTATTGTTTGAGTTTTAATCTTGTGAATAGCTTTCTGAGATGGCTTGGCTAGATAAAGCAGGTCCACTATAAATATAAGTATTGCATAACTGTAGTCTAAGTCATATCTCCAGCAGTGCACATTTCTGTTCACCTGGCCTTTATAATTTCTATAGGTAAGACTTAAAGTTGAAACAAAACAAAGTCATGTGGGCAAAACCTTGTGTTATTAATAGCTGCTGTTTCAGAACCTGAGGATCCTTAGCAAACTGACAGGTGCATTGTAGCAGCAGTTAGTTACCTGCCTTGGAAGATTGCCTTGTCTTCAGTTTTATTTGCAGTGCTGTTACTTTGCCCTTAAAGATACAGTCATCTTCTGCTGCAGTCACTTCTTTATTCACTTAACAGGAGTCAGCAACCAAAACCTCGGGAGTTATAAACTAGATAAAAATACACTTCAGCTGCCACTGTCATAGTCGCATTTCTGGTCACTTTCCTAAATTACTGTGCTTAACAGCTACTGTTAATTACACATGTACTCAACATGTCTATATAGCCTGGATTTTCTTCACCAGTTCCAAAGGTCTTGCGCTGTGTTTGTTGGCCGGATTTCAGGAATTGTGATCATTTCCAGTCTCTCGTCCAGAGCACTGTAGCTCTGTATGATTATTTTTTTTAAAAGATCTATTTGATGTCTTTAAATAAAAAAAAAAAGCCAGAAACTTTGAATAAGGGGATACCAGATATCTTCTAAGGAACAGACTGCCAGCCTGACAGCAATGTGTCAGAGCAGTACTTTTAAAGTATATGTTATTGACAAGCTCTTAATACGATGTGACAAATTTATTCCTTGTGGCAAAAGGGTAATTTTTTTATGGCCAGAGGAATTTCTTTGTTTAGGGTATGTTTATGTTGATGTTCGTACACAGCGTCCTCATTCCACAGCTGAACCCATCTTGTTTGATTGGGTTTTTTTTCATTTATTAGCATTTAAAAATGCTTCCCACTTAAGTTTCTTGTTTTTAACTGTATGTGTTTTTCTGACACTTGTGAAGGCAGGTCTTTTGGTATGACCTTAATGGGTCAGCTGTACCAGGGTGTGGTGTGTTTAATTTCCCTGTCCAGTTTTCTGGAAACTGTAAAACTGCAGGATACAAATTTGTGGTGTCATTAAGAGAGTTTCCCCCCCCACATTTACAGATTTGAGTCCCATCAGAGCATGTGGGAGCATTCAGGATCTGACTTGCAGTATTTGTATTTAATGCTTACCTTTATGTAATTACACACAGGGTTTTTATTTGTTTATTTTTTTTTTAAATCCCTGTTTGGTAATTGAATCTTGTAGGTATCAGCTAGTGCAACTGATCCGTGACCAAAAGCTTGGTTTGGCCATGTAAGCTTTAGGTCTCATAATATGTTTGTTTGTTCTGACTGACTCCAGATTTGGAGTCGCTGTTAAGTAACAGGTAGAACGCCATCACATACANTCCCTTTCATGGAAGCCCAGGATACATAAAAAATGCCATCTGGGCATCAGTTTGAAGTAATTTGAATGTGACTGATGCTGCGCTTCATCCATTAAACTACAGATTACCTGGGTTTAGTGGGAGGGATCTTTGAGCCCAAAATGTGGAACAAGAGAAAAATTGATCCCTTTTGATGTTTGTTTATGCTCTTGACAGCTATTTGCAGCTCATGCTTTGCTTGTAGGGAAACCATTGCTATTTGAGAAATGGTTTGTAAAACAGTCTTGTCCTGACTCTTCCAATGCCAGGTATGCTGGGATGAGGAGGGTGGTGGCAGCAGTCCCAATAAACCTTCTTAATGCAGCATCGCTGACGGGGGTAATTCTCTCTAATGATATATCTAAACCTGCAAGAAGCCAGGTGTTATCAACAAAAACTGACTTCATTACATTAGCTTCTTTCATCCTGAGCAAAGGACTTGCACTGTTAGCTCTTTCTCTTGCCTGTACCAGTAAAGACATGCCTGGTTCATAGTCCAGAAGAATAAATACTGGAACGACACTTGCTTTCCTTGACAGCTCTGCTTACTTTTTGATTAAATAAGTAGGGTTGAAATGCTGAAGTGGCATTACCCATTGATTTGGCATGGAAGGGCTCTCAATCTACTTGAAGGCCACACTGGTTTGCAATACAAATGCTAAAGTATATACATTTAGCATTTTTAGGTTGGTTTTCTAATTTTTTTTTTTAATTCACAGCTTTAGAAAAGAGGTTGATGAATTTTTTAATAAAAAGAGTAGGAAGAGTCTCACCACCTCACTCTGTGTAAATGAAGGTGTCTTTTCTGTTGTTCACTATGAATTATAGTCATTACATACTTTTACCCTTATGACCTTGTTTTACTAATAAGTGCTTTTTAGCCATAATAAGTATCTAATATATAAAACATCTAATTTAGATAATACATATCTTCTGTTAGCAAATCCAGGTTCAGGAGATGTAGGTTCACAACTAAAAATCAAAAGACTAAGATATAATTAAAGGAGCTTCTGTATACAAAATTACCTGCTTAATTTAATACAGATAAAGTGCATTAATACATGTTGACAGGACAGTCTCTTCTGGTCAACTTAGCTGAGCGGTGGCTAGTAGGTGAATGAGCATGGTCACGTTATGAAGGAGCGTGCTGTGTTCTCTCATTTTGGGCTCTTTTGTGCTTTGACTGTTTTATATTAAGAGCAGAGTGGGCTGAGAGTATGTTTTGTATGGGTTAAGAGCTGTAGCCCGAAATACTCTGCTTTTTATCTCTTTTTCCCAGCTTTTTTTCTTTCCTTAGTCTTGAAATTAAGTTGTAGTGTTGTTCTCAGGCTGTGTCAAGGTAGCCTGAAGAAATGCGATTGGGATCCTGATAAATTGTTTATATAACTCTGATGTTTATCAGGAATAAAGGATAAACTGAAGCCTGTGTCAAACAGTGATGGTATCTCAAGAGATTTCTGATGCTTATTAATTGCAGTTCTTCAGCATTCACTGGAGGCTGATAGGTACAACGTAGGCATTTTGCTATTGACATGTGCTACAATATTCTTTGAGAAAATGATGTATAATTGTGGAATTTTAATAGCACCTTTACTAATGCATCTTATTTCAGTCACCACTTATTTACTGGCAAAAGATACCTTTATTCTCAGGTAATCTAAATATCACATAATCTGATTGAGTCCAGATGAGAAGTAAGAAGTGTCAAGGTGTTCATGTACCGTCGTTGCTGAGTATGTTGTATGAGAACCTTCATAGGCTAGGGAGAAAAAATAGTCCAGTCTCTGCAAGAAGGTTTAGAGGAAGTCCTCATACAAGAGGATTTTTGGCTTGCCAATCTATAAATGAGTGATAAAGGTACCTCCTAATCTACCAAAGAGGTTTTAAGGCTCAGTAGTCTGTATGACATTTGGAAGATGTAAAGTCTTGGCTTGTGCTTCGGGTGTTAATTTTTCTAGGGTAGCTTTAGAGCAAAGGCATCATTGTCACCTTGATGACATTTAGCGCTTCAGTGAGTTATGTGGAGGAGATAACCTCAAAACTTCATTGTACACAAACCACTGGAAAAACTTGGCATAAAAACTTCCCAGTAATCCCCCATGTTCAAAGAAGAAAAAGAAAAAATCTACCAATGTTCCAGTCACACCTCATAACTTCTAAGTCATCTTCAGCCTTTGCAGTGAATACGATATACAGCAGAAAACATGTGTAGTCATTTTAAAATTACTATTTCTGTTTCCAGGCCTGATAAAAACACCCGTTTCTTCATTAGATTTAATGTTTAATAAATCCATATCTGAAAATATGGGATCTGTATGGGAGCATTAACTAGAGGTTGCCACCCATGAGAAGCAGTCTTGTTTTAAGAGGTCTTAATACTATGTGTTAGTTGTATTGAAGGAAGAACCAGCAGTTTTACAATTAAGAGGATGGACAGGTAAAAAGGCACTGAGGAAAGTCGCTGTGTGAGCATGGCATGCAGTAGCTGATAATTTTGTGTTTGCGTTGCATGACAAATGTGCTGTGGATTAATACCCACACTGAAAGAGGGAAGGGCTACCCTGACCAGGCAGTCCACTTTCCAGTCTCTCACAATGAGCCCTTACTGGGAATTGCTGGAGTGTTGTTTAAGTTCATATCCTTGTTTTTTTGGTAACTTATTCTTGTATCCATGGCTTAAGGGCTGATGATTCAGAGTTCCCGGTTTACAGAGCATGTGAGAAGAGCTGTCAAGGGTGGGGCAAATCTATATTTACCTTTTTCAGTCATTTATAATGTATTGAATAAAAATACGAATTTGCCTTAAAGGCAAGCAAACTCTGGCAGTTTTCAAGTATGAAGAGACTTGAATTCTATCTGTTGATACAGTTTTCATTATTTTTCTTGTACCTGGGTGCCTGAAATCTCTTCCCTTGTTTTCCTAAAGGGAACAGGAAAATAGCTTAGAAGTGGAACAGTGATCAACCGGCATAGCTTTGGCATTTCTGTGTGAGAAATAGGTTGTTTCCCTTTGGGCACCTTTTCTTTGAGCAACTGCATAGATGTGGTTTCTTCCCTGCTCATCTACCTGTTGTTTTTGCTGCTGCTTGAGTTTGGGAGGTGGGAAGGGGTCTCGGGTAGGTAGGGAGAATTGAAGTCAAAGTAAAGGGGTGGATAGAAGACCTTGGTTTTACTGGCATGGGGATACTGAATATGTTTTCAAGAAACCTGTTTTTGTGCATTCCACTCATTAGATACATGTTTTTACTTGGAGTGGGTTTGTTTAACTTTGTTTTCTTTGAGAGCCCTGGAAATCTTTCATCGCTTGCTGGTAACAGCAGAGTGGAGATTCTGTCTGATTTCTGCTATTCCTCAGTTTCCCTTACTAGTTTATATAGTCTACAGGGGTTTGCCATGTCTCTGTTGCTGCTCTGGGCACATGAGAAGCAGAGTCTTGTGTTTAGAGTTATTAGCCCATAAGCTAATATTGCTGCTAGTATCCCAGGCGTAATGCACCTCAGTCCTGCATCTCTAAAATTAAATGATCTTAAACAAAAAAAGAATTATGATAGTTTGAGGTTTTTACATCTGAGGGATATCTGTGCTGCTGCTGAGTAATAGATATGCTGAAGGCAAGCAGAACAGCAATGCTGGGGATGTAACTTTTAGGAGTGGGTTGAGTTAGGTTTATTTCAACAGATTCTGAAGCACTGAGGAGCGGGGAGAAAGATATCACAACAGAGTAAAGTGTAACTTTATTTCTAAGTGCTGCTTCTTTGGAAAAAGTTTGACAATCTAAAGCTAGAATGGGCTGGTAGGTTTTCAGGTGGCTAATGTACCAGAGTCTACATTAAGCCTTCTGATGTAGGGTAAGACATGTTAAATTTAAGGTGAATCTCCAACATAGATATCTGCTGTCATCAGCTGAAAACTGTATACTCATGCACTTTATCCAGTTTTAATTAAATTGGCTTGAAATAACACCTGGATGCTAGTGTAGTTTCCATTAGGTACAGGAAAAAAATTGGGGCAGTACTGAGGGGCTGTAGTGAGATGCAGAGTTAATGCCAGCAGCCCTCTTGTTTTATTTTTTGCAGTATGTGTCTTAAAGACCAGAAAATGTTCCTTTCTAGTAAGGTTTGCCTCTCCAGTGTTTGGAGGGGTATTCAGCTTCTTTCTAGTGATGATAAAATTTTGATGGTCTCAAAAGGCCAAATGGTCTCTATGGGACAGACATGCTGAAAGAACAACAGAATTAGCAAGTTGGGTCAAGAATGGCGTGCCCCTAAGGTAGTCAAACAAGAAGTTTAAGAAGGGCACACAAAAATACACAGTAAAGCAGAACTTTAATTGGTAGCTGATTGATTGTTTCTGCATATTATTCACTGGTTTGAAACAATGGACTTCCAGCATCCTGGAGGTTGAGCCCTTCCCTGCTGATCCTTGCAGCTGAGTTCTTGTGTGATCTTGGGTAAATGATATAATCTTTTCACGACTCCACTGTGGAGTTTAAAGAAGAAATTCTCATAGGACTTTTGGTGGAAGAAAATGTTAATAAGTAAATAAATAAAGGTACTCAGCTACTCTGGAAGTACGTATGTGTAACAGTATTGTATTAACCATGCTTTCTAGCATTGATCTGTAACCTGAGCCAGTGTGGGTTTAAAATGGTGACTGCAAGCCAGTACATTCACCTTGTAATTTTTGAACTCAATCAATAAGATTGTTTAACTCTCCATTGATCAAAGATTGATTGTTTTGGGAGCCACCATCTTTTTCAGACACTTTCCAATTACTTCAATTCTAAAAGGATATCCAGTTCATCCATAGGCAATTAATGAAGTTTATGACCCGTGTTATTTAAGAAGTCTGTGTACAAAGCCAGAAGAGCTTTAACATGAATGAAAGGGGGAGCTAATTTGGGTAAAGGAGGTGCTGCAATATTAACTTTTTTCTTTTTTTCTTGTGTAGCTATTGGTGAATATGAAGAACTTAGAGCAGAAAACAAGAAAACAAAGGAAGAGGTTTGTATCTATTGATTATTTCTTTAATAAAAAAATGCTAAATATCAGAATACCTTATTGGCTCTGGCAGGTTGATGTCTGTTTTCTTGAGCTCAGCTGATTACTTACAAGTAAAAAGTACTTATATGTGTTAAGGAACAACAAATGCAACTGCCAGCAGCTATTCCAGCTATCCCACTCTAGAAAAGTTAATACATATCTATGTGTGTGTATATACATATGAGAACTGCTAGAGCCAGTTTGCATATGATTACAGTGTAAGCATAGACTGACTCAAGTGTTAGGATATTCTTAGGAAAACCTGTTTCTTTTGGATCTAAACCTTGTTTTATTACAAATTGATTTGCACAGTGGGACTTACCGAAAAGAAAATAGACCAGTTCTCCACACCCAACCCTTCTGCAAATTCACAATGTAGGAATATGATTTCTGAAGGTATTTGAAGTGTGTATGTCCCCATCCTGAAAAACCCAATCCAGTTTTTAATAGGAGAGCAAGATGTCTTATCTTGACTTGCAGAATGGCACTGAGGCATAAAATTCACAGCGTGTCACACATCCTTCTGTGACAGTTGTATGCCTGTCCAACTTGAAGCTTCAAATGTATGGGCTGAACTTCATATTAGTGCAGGGTTAATTTTTTTAATGCTCAGAAATACGTCAGTAAGGAAGAATGACTGCTTTCTAGATTGTTCATTGTAATTATGAGAAACTATCTTCCTACTAGTAAAATGAGGCACTTTGACTAAGGTATTTCTTCCCACCCAGAACTCTTGTTCTTTCAACACACCTGCTTTCTGTGAGGAAGTCAGCAGGAACAGAAAACTCTCGAGAGGGATTTGATGTCACTGTTGTGTTGCATAAATCCATGTCAATGTGCAAAAGGTTTTTAGCAGATAATCTGCTGAAAGAAACTGTGGCCAGGAAAAAAACCCTTTGTCGGTTCTAGATAGTGACAAAGGCAGAGGAGTCAGTGCTGTGCTGCATTGTAAACAGAAAATTACCCTTTCTCCAGTATTAGTGAGCTGAAAATGAAGAAACACGTTAGTTTACAAATCCTCATAAGCTGCCAAGGCATGCAAGTTTAATTTAGCTTTTTATGAAGTAGTTTCTGAAGTGTCACTTTTAGTCCAGTTGCTATAAGCATTGCAATTCAAAGCTATATAGGGAAGACCTTGTCCTTAACTACTTTCTCATTTTTAAAGAAAACTTCAATCTTATCTTCATATTCTGCTTCAGCAATGATTATGTGCATTTCCACTGAGCTTAGCACATTGTGCTTCGCTCCCTCCTACTCACTGACCTTCTTGTCTATTTTACTATGCTTGTTGCTGCATTTCCATTCTGCCTTCCTACACCAGAGTCTCAGTTCTCTCAGGAAATGTGTCATCTGTGCTGTTTGAAAGACTCTGGCAGTTCATCTCCTGGTGCTCGGAAGAAAAGGGGAATGAAACTGAATTAGACCAAGGGTCTATTTAGTCCAGTATCCTGTCTCTGACAGCAGCAGTGAGGGAGGAGTGTAAGAGCAGGTATAACACCTCCACAGAGACCTCTTGCAGCCTAGGGATTTCCTCAGGTGCATGTGGTTTCAGTGTGTTCTGCCATCCACATCTCTCTTCCTTAAATTTGTCCTATTACCCCCAGGTCCGTGCTCACTGTTGACTTCCATCGTATGTGAGGAGTTGTACACCAGGACTGTCCACTGCAGGAAAAATAGGCTCCCCAGCTTTGCCCTGAATCCAAGTCCTGCTAGCTTTGGTGTTCCTTCAACAAAACCTTGTTTAGGTTGGGGGCAGAGAGAGGAATGATGTATTTTGAAATTTTTTTTCTTCGAAGGCAATTCCAATTAAAAAAAAAAAGGTCACCAAAATTGAGACGAAATCATATGTTCTGAGGCTGTTCCTTGCATTCTGCTCTTCTTTATTCCTTGATCCTCTCTCTCAGCTCCTTTCTCACAATTGTATATCTCTAGCCACTTCTTCTGGACACTGGTATGACTTTTTCAGAATACTTTCATAACAACTGAAAACCTGCCAACTCTGAGCACGTGGGGATTATATCCCCAGTTGTGCAGATAAGTTAAGCATTTGTTCAGGGTTGGTGGATTTTCAGTTATGCAAGTATTTGCCATCCAAGAACCTGCATCCTCCAAACTGGTGTGCTGGTGTAAGCAATCATGCTTAATTGTTTAAGTGCTTGGACTCAAGTGGTTAAGTGTGAAGCCTGAAAAACAACAAAAAGAATCTACTGCTATATGGTTCATGGTTATGTTTCCTTACAGTGCCAATACTGGAAAAAACCTTTTCCTTGTGTTATTTTAGGGCCAGGTGGTCCATGTGTCTAACATTTTATCTTAGTTTATGCTTTGCAGGATCAAACCTGATATTGGAGGAAGTATAGCACTAATCCTGGGGTGCATCAAAAGGAGTGTGGCCAGCAAGTCAAAGGAGGTGATCCTCCCCCTCTCCTCTGCCCTGGTCAGGCCCCACTTGGAGTATTGTGTCCAGTTCTGGGCTCCCTGGTATAAAAAAGGCAGGGGTCTCCTGGAGAGAGTCCAGAGGAGGCTACAAAGATGATTAAAGGCCTGGAGCATCTCCCCTATGAGGAAAGGCTGAAAGAACTGGGGCTGTTCAGCCTTGGGAAAAGAAGGTCAAGAGGGGATCTTATTAATGTTTATAAATATCTCAAGTGTGGGACACGAGGGGAAATGGCCAGCCCCTTTTCTGTGGTCTGTGGAGATAGGACAAGGGGCAATGGCTTCAAGTTGGAGCATAGGAAGTTCTGCACCAATATGTGGAAGAACTTCTTCAGGGTGAGGGTGACAGAGCCCTGGGACAGGCTGCCCAGGGGGATTGTGGAGTCTCCTTCTCTGGAGATACTCCAGACCCATCTGGATGCTGACCTGTGCGATATGTCCTAGGGTTGGGCCCGATGATCTCTTGAGGTCCCTTCCAACCCCTACAATTCTGTGATTCTGTGAACTGTCTCTGCCTGTGGGTCTGGGAAGTTGTGGGTGCCTTCTGTTCAGTTCCTGCCACTGTGTCAGTATGAGTGTAAGCAAATGGCTCCCTCTGTATCAATGGTGGTCACCTAATTGCATCAATAGGAGGGAGAGAAAGAGAATTAATTGTTGTTGAGAAAGATGTGAAGACTATTTGTGGCAAGTAACACATAGGAGTTAGCAGTCAGCATGTGAATGCTTTGGATGTGCTCAGTGGAATTTTTTTCTAGGTCACCAGTACACTTGCATGGCTCTGAAAGATGAGCTGTGTCATGGCAGAATGATCCTAGTTTCTCTTAAAAACACAACATTGGTGCATAACAGGCAGCTAAATGAATATATAATTTTAATTTTTGAAAATTTATGCCCTTTGTTCCATATACTTTTAAGATTAGAAAGTGCCTTTTACATAGGTTACTTTGAACAAAGCACTGCTGCTTAAAAGGATGCTAATAACTGTGAAAATTCAGGAGGAAAATATGAATCCTTGATCCTCAGTGTCTCTTCCTCATTGCCTTGCTAAACTGCCAATTTGGAGACCTCTGGTGAGGTCTCTGATGAAATCAGTGCAAGTATATATTTTTAGTAGTATTTTTAATGCTTTCAAAGACCGGAGCAAAATTGTCATTAGCAAATGACTTGTCTCAAGTCATCCTTTCAATTGAAGTAGCCGACTAAACATGCATACCAGTCCCCAAGAAGCAGATAACTAACGTTCAGTTGCACACAAATGTAGGTAACTTAATATGCAGTTCTGACGTATTCAGAGTCAGATCATGAATAAATATTTGACTACTTGCTAATCAGGCAGAAATGACTCTGAACACTGGTTTTGACAGTGTTTTGTCATGCTGCCAGTAGGCAAAAAAAAAATGAAAGAAAAAGCGCAAGACAGCTTTCCAAAACAGTAGGTGTAATACTGTATCTCTGATACATCATTCATGGGCTTTGCTCTGTTAAAGCAAATGTATAGAGTGGAGTATGTTTTCTTGGTAAATGGGAATGGAGAAGGGATTCTGCCTTGATGACATGCTCATTCTTTCTGCGTACAGCAAATGCCATAGGACACTCTTGAGCACTGTACAAAACTCATAATTTTAGAACAAGCATTAAATCTGCATAAATTTCAGAGTGTGTGTAAATGGGAAAGAATGGATCTTGTGTTGCTTAGCAATGGCTTAATTGACTATATGGCTACTACGTGAACTTCTTGCATCTCAATATCTAGACTGAACAATCTCTTTATTGTTTTTGCCCTTTGAAGGCCCTTTACTGAAGTCAGTAGGAGCTTATGTGCAAAATAGTTGGCAAAAAAAGTAGTCTGTGGAAGAGAATAGACAAGAAACCCAGGCTTCCCTGGAATTAGCAGCAAAGAGTCATTAGCCTGGTCGGAGCAAGTGTGTGGAGACCTGTATCCACAGGCTTCCAGGCAGTCGTTGTCTGCATTGACTTCTCAACATCATGTTGTTGTGTCAGGTTCCTATGATGGCATGGTGCTATCCTGGTACTGTGCTAGGTCCAAGTACAGGCCAAGTTCATGTACTTCTTTTCACCTCACTATATATGCAGCGTGTGTGATACGTGTGTGATGTACTTGTAAGGAGTCAGCATACCAGCTCTCTGTGGTAGAAGTGAAAGTATTGCCTCATATCTTGTATAGCTAGAAGGCAAAATTCTGTAACAGTGGGAACAGTAAAGCTCCTGAATTTCGTCCTGCAAAGATGAGGGATTGTAAGGAGTTATTAACAAAATGAATTTTGGAAATGGAACTGTTAATTTGTTTCTAAAAATACAGATGCAAAGTATTTTTTTTTTTTTGGCCAAAAAAATTATCATTGACTCCTATAGTTAATTCAGGACTGGAAGAAGAGCAGTGAAACTGGGGAAGGGTCTGGAGCACAAGTCTGATGAGGAGCAGCTGGGGGAACTGGGGTGGTGGAGCCTGGAGAGAAGGAGCCTGATGGGAGGACTGATCGAGCTCTACTGCTGCTGGAAGGGAGGTTGTAGCCAAGTGGGTGTTGGTGTCTTCTCCCAAGTAACAAGTGTAGGACAAGAGGAAATGGCCTCAAGTTGTGCCAGAGGAGGTGTAGAATGGTTATTAGGAAAATTTCTTCACCACAAGTGTCACACATTGGAACAGGCTGCCCAAGGAAGTGGTGGAGTCACCATCCCTGGAGGTATTTAGAAGAGGTCTAGATCTGGTGCTTAGGGTCAGGGTTTAGTGGTGGACTTGACAGTGCCAGGTTAACAGTGGGACACTGATATTAAAGGTCTTTTCCAACCTAAGTAATTTTGTGATTCTTTTGGCTGTTAGTTTTGGGCTTTTTTATTGGCATAATGGTGGTATAAATTAAATGGTGCTTAGATTTAAAAATATAGTAAAGAAGATGGTATAAGCGCTCATTTTCTTTTGCAGAGAAGCTGGAAGCCTTACCAAAGTAAAAGTAAAACCAGAAAATTGACCAACAATCCAGGAGTTAGCAACTTTTTTTTTCCCCCATTTGAGAGTACTCTTGAGTACAGAGCTATCTGTTAATACTGACAAGGGGACACTTAGTGCACGCTTGAAAGCTGTTTCTCCTCAACAGCTGCATGTGCTTGAATGTGAAAGGTGAACAGTAGGTTCTATAGTAATGTCATTCTATTTCTCTTCTGATGTTTAGGTTTGGTGATATTGTCCATTAACAATTCTACTGTATATGCCTTCGATTGCTTTTATGAAAAGCAAGGTGGTTGTGAATTTTGAAGGCTTCTGTGCAGCTTTTTGAGAGCAGCTAACACTTCTAAACTTGGATGCTTATAAGCTTTCCTGTTTTAACGAGAAATTTATTTTAAGGGATGACAGTGATTTTAATTGAATTACTTTGTAGGAATATTTTGTTTGCATAACTTTCCAGTTTGACACAGCACAAAGTTAAAGACAATCTCAACCTTTTCTAATTCCTATCTAAATTAGAGATACATGAGGGTTTTTTTGGTAGGACTTTTAACAGCTCTGCATGAACAGGTCTGATTGCAAGATAAAAGGCAGAGTACTTGCCATTGATCATTTCAGCAGGGGCAACAATCTCCTGCTCTCCTTCCTGCTCTTTCATTCTGAAGCACAGTAGTAGCAAAAGGAAAATACTCAGATATCTGCAACTGGGAACAGAAATTACTCTGCAGACCCAAACCTACAGACCCCGATTATGCAGAGAAATGTGTAGCTATCAGGAGAAACAGACAGCTTGCCTTGGTCCAAATGGAGCTCTCTGAAAACAGCACTCAAGGTGAAGTGGAATAGGTCATTTGACTTTCCCTTTCGCTGCACAGGGAAAGCTGTTACACCTTACAGTATGTTGCTGGAGAATTTCAAGCAGAGTTTTTCCTGTCATTGGGATAGGGAATGTACTGCATCCTCTGCATCAAGGTTTCCATCAGTAGGAAAGTGTCTTGTTGGCTTCCACAGGCAATGGATCAGATCCTTAAAATGATAATCTTCCTAGGTTTTAAACTGAGCAGTAAAAGCGCTCGATCACTGCACAACCCCATATGTAGTGGGCTGAAAGCTTGCAGTGCAGAAGAATCCGTGGGTTGAAGTATGCCAATGTGGTTACAGTGTCTCTCTTGTAAATTACGAAGAGGCAGCAGCTCTTGGTGATCCCCCTTTTGTTGTGGAGCTGTGCTCTGCAGGAAGAATCTGAAACTCTGCCTTTTACTGTTCTTGGACTGCACTTCTGCCAGTAAGGTAAGGCAAATTTTTGCTGAGGAAACTGAGGGAGGGCAGTAAGGAGGAAGATTCATGCACAGACTTCCCTTCCCCACCTCTCCTGTGCAAGATTGTCTCATCTGCTTCTCTGTAACAGGGCAGGATGATATGGTGAGTCCTCATCTGGCTCTGCTTGCTCAGCATGTCTTGCCTCTTCTGCAGCTCCTTCTTGTTTCACAGACCTTTGTAGCAGTTGGTGACTGATCTGTCCCCCCTACTCAGTTACTGTCCCTTGCTTCATCATGCCAGTGCCACAGGAAAAGGTGGCTTGTTGAGTGTAGCTCCTTTTGCTCCCACAGTTAGCTAGCAGCAGCAGTTTCCAAAGCCTGCCTGGAAGCTGCCTCTGAGATGACACCAATGGCATCCTCTGCCTGAGTGCATCCTCCTTTGGGGCTCATCCAAGGTCCTCTGGAGCTGATAGAAGGGTTCTCTTGAATTTGGCTGCCTTTGAATCGACCTCTTCCCCTTCTTGTTACTTAACAGCAGGCTCCTTTCCCAACTAACTCAAAGTGGGTCCTCATGTGGAAAAACTGAAAATTGAGCAAAATCATTTCAGGTTTTTTCCCCCAGTTCTGTTCCAGTGCCTGATATCCTTGTAATTGCAGTTACACTGTAAGGAGCTCAGACACAAAGCTCTCTTCCCGAAGGTCTTATGTTGATTTATTACTGTGAATGTACGCAGCTGCATGTGAGGAAGGATGTCTAGTACGCCGTGTGTGTAAGACACGTTGTGTGCTGGTCATACTTCCCCCTGGGTCATGTGGTTTTCACAGTGTGGTTAATCACTGACTGTGTCTCTTGTGAAGTTTACTCATTTCTTTGAATTCTTTCATTTGCTTATAGAAGGGGTTTTCTTAGAGAAGTCTATTTAACGTCTCTTTATTCTTTCTCTTTGAAGAAACCTTTCCATCATAAGATCAGTGATTAGAGCCCTGTATAGTATTAGCATTAATCCCCAAATTAATAAAACCGGGGTGGATGAGAAGTCCTCAGAGTATGAGTGTCTTCCTCTCTGCAAGGCTGAAGCTTTGCTTGTGATGATATGAAACTGAACAGCACTTCCCTGTTTAGTTTATTTCAGATTTTCCTTGCACATGGTAGGTAAATGTAGGTCGCTCTTCCAAGTCTATTTGTGTGAAAGAAATGAAACGTAAAGCATACTCTTGACATGTAAAAAGTAATGAAAAAGTACTGCTTTTACTGTTGTCTGGATGACTGGTTTGTATTAGTTTTGGATAATGTGACTCTTCTAAAATATTTTCAGAGTAGCTCTGAATTGGAAACCAAAATCAAGTACAACTTGCCAGTTTGGATAGGAAATACTCTGGGTAATGAATTTTTTATGCATAGTTTCCATTGATCTTACATGACAGAACAAAAAGAAGTGATGCTTTGACTGGTACTTTATTCTGCTGGCAGTTGATCTTTGTTGATTTTGCGTGTTGTGCTGACTGCTAATTAAGTAACTGGGATCAGTGTTTCATTTCATTTTTCTCTTGCAGTGTGATAAAATCAAGCAGGAACGAGATGAGGCTGTCAAAAAGCTGGAGGAGTTTCAGAAAAGTAAGCTTGTAATGTTTTCTGGGAATTTTTTTGGTGTAGAGTTATGAACATGACTGTATACAGCACTGCTAAGAATGCTGAGATTTAGGTCTACTTGCTGTTTACCCTTCAAAGCTCTTTTTAAGGAGTTAATCCTGTGAGACTTGTACTAGAACTGCTGTGACAATATTTATACACTCTTGACACAGGTAGCCATTCTTTAGCCATTCTTAAGGTGCGAAATGCTGAAAATAGAGATGCATATGTACCACTGTAGCTCATCTGCATTCTGCAAGTGACTTTTCAAATGATATAATTGGATTGAATGGGATTTGGCCCTATTGCAGAGATCACTGTTATTATTATTGTTAATTTTCATGAAAAAGGAATAAAAGTAAGCATAAACAAACCAATAAAAAGGATTGTAGGATGAACTGCTGTCTCTTTGATAATTTGGAGAGCAAGTTCTGTCTTGTCTGGGGTCTGAGAATGTCGATATTCAGTTTTTCACTTTTATGGTAATGGTTCTATTGAAACTCTGTGGTGTCTGGAAGCAACAAAGCACATCTAATGGGAGTGGAAGTATCCTAGTGGAATAGTTCCTTAGAAGAGACAATTACAATAGGATTGTGGTCTGTTATGTCTGGTTTGTGCCAGTATGGTGAACTGAACTACGAAGCATCGGAAATGTGGGTGAAGTTAATTCAGGAGAAGGAAATCACGTGGTCTGTACTTTTGTGTGACTGTGTTAATAGAGGAATTTGCTCACTTCTGTTTTATAATTGTTCATATGATACAATTATGGAAAAGAAAATCAACAGGAGTCATCTTCTGCCTTAAATGATCTTAGGTAACTGTTCTGTGAGGCAGGAATGTTCTCTAAGAAGTCTAATTCCTCTGGAAAAAATTGCAGCCTGTTTTGTTTTTGTTATGATACAAGGAATACTGGAGTGTGACAGAAAATGTCAAGTAGTTAAGACTTAAAATTTAAAGTAATATTTGATGTTGTAAAATTTTATAGGTTTCTTTTATCTTCCTTTCACATTTTTAAAGGACATACCTTGTAAACATAGTGATAAAATGCCAGGAATATTAGGATTTTAAGGCAATAATAGAGCCCATTATTTAAACGACAATATAAAAGGCAATTATATTGATGAAGAGCTACATCGGCTTTGTGTCTGTGAATAAACTTGGCCTGTACTCAGCTTCTATTTGTTCTCCTGGCATAAACACATATTGTGTGTGATTCCAGTTTAATGGGGCCCCGTTTGTATGCCAAGCAGCTGCATTTTAGGCCCTATTGCGTGATTTCATAGCTCTCTGAAAATTGGTTCTATTGAGCACAAGAGATAGAAGGTGGTGGTGGGGGGGGAAAGCTTCAACACACAATCATTTCTTTTCAATTGGAGCCAGCAAGGTTGATGACAACATGACCATTGTGTTATAATGATAAGACCACTAAGGATCTGTACCTCTCATCAAGGCTTTCACACAACAGCAGATACAATTTAATTCACTGCTCTGTCAGCAGTGCTGATACCATTATGCCGTCTGTCTCCACAGTTATAATCACTGTCCTCCGAGAAATGCAGTTGAAATGATCTTGAGCAGTCAAAGAAACTCTCAATTAAGGCTGCCACTTCCAATGTGTCAGATTGTGTCTTATGCACTTGGTACAATTTTCACTTCCAATCCTGTTTATTTACAATGTCTACCAGTAATTACGCTTAACATGTCATTTAGTGAGGGTGCCCCTGCCAAGGAGATTGTTGGGTGCTGCAGTACCATTGAGTGGGAGTTTCTCGCAGTCAATGCCCTCAGCGGCTTTTAGTCCCTGATGGGATGCAGTAGTAATGTTGATAATGCAAGTATCGTGCTCATCAAGTCATAATTAGATGCCACTCAAATGTGCCACTTGTAATAACAGTGTTGATTCATGTTTTCTCGGTGACTGCAACTACTAATTAGTTAAGTGGTTTTTGGTTGGCCTGCATTTGCTGCAGATTATTATTACCCCTGAAAAAAACTGTCAAGGTTAGAGATGTTTCAGGCCACTTAGTGCTGCTTTATGAATTTTAATATTGACATAATAAGAACTTTGGACAGACTTAGGAAATAATATATTTTTGTATTTAATTTGGAAAGATTTTTTTTCCCCTGAGTTAATCATAATTGCAGGTTAATTAAGTTTAAATGAACCAAGAGTAATCCCTAGTTCTGCCATGTGAGCCCAATCCTTGTTTCCTAACTTTAGCGTTGCTTGAGGCCATTAGATTCCTGTCTGTAAAATGGGAGCAGCTCTGTATCACCACTGCTCCCCCATCCTGCCCAAAACATTTCATTGCTCCAAATTCCTGGAGTAGAATGAAAACAGAACAGATACCGACATGTACTACCTGAAGCTTTTCCTCTCTCAAATTAAATACAGCAGCTGGTACAGCACCCTTGGAGCAGATAATTTCTCCAAAGTCAGAAAAAATGGAAATAAGACAACCAAAGAAAGAGGTATGGTTGCTATGCTGTTAAAAGACTTAATGTGAATACAGTTTTTGGACCAAGTTTTCCAAGTACTCTGCCCTGCTCTTTTTTTGGCTGTATTTTGTAGAACTTTTCTTGCATGCAGCTGCTGATTTGACAGCAAACTCCAGTATATTCCCTGCTCCCTATGTTGTTAATGAAAACATTAGTTAATATTGACTAAATATCAATAAAGCTGCATAAGTAGCACTTGTTAACAGATTGCTTTTTCCTATCCTGAAGTCCTGTGTTATAGTCATTAAAATGACTTCTGGATATCAAAGAGGATTTAAGCATATCTCTTTAGTATTTAATCAAAAGTCTTGGAAAAAGGCAAGTAGGACTTTCTACCCAATTTCATACCACTGTTTTTTAAAGCTTATCTTCATAAAAATGAAAGAAGATACTAGAAAGTCTTCTATATTTACAATATATTCTTCCAGCCTTGTTCTGGGAGTACTGTTCAGCTGCAAATAGTCCTTTCTGCCCATTGAAATCCCAATGTGGGGTTGAAAAGGAATCTGCACCATGAAATTACTTGCAGAATTAAGGTCCAGGCTGCTGCTTAAGATGAGTAAGGGTGCCAGGAACCAAGGAACAGTTGCATCAGTGACTGAGGCACAAGCCTGAGAAATGCAAAACTCTTCTTGGGTTTCCTGCTTTGCTCCAGGTCCCTGTGCGCTTTGGAGCTTGTTGCCTAGAAGACTTTCAGCACTAGTTAAGTACCCATGCACTGCTGGAAGTTGGGAGGAATTGCAAGACAAAGCATGCCTTTGCTTTTAGATGTCCTATAACTCACAACTGTATCCTATGTTACAAAATTAAGATTTGTACTGTAACTTTTTGGTCACTCTAAGAATATTGCCTGTCTGCAGTGTGGTGATGTGTGCCCACTGCAGTAATAGGAATCCTGTTAGTGCAAAGGGCAGATGTGTCTCTTGCTCTTCCAGCTGTGGCATCAGCTACAGTAGCACAGTCATGTAGTTCACATGCAGTCAGGCAGCTCACTTTCAGGTCTGGTCTCACAGAAGATTGTGTGTCCATGTGTGCGTGCCGGTGTCTGTATCTGTGTAGGACTGTGAGGATGGGAGTGAGACCACAGTGCTTATTTTAGGACACACTCAGGCACAGAGACACTTCATGTAAGAAGCAGTTTGGATGTTACAGCCATGTAGTAATGCAGAGCTTGGGTTATTCAACTGAGATTGTCAAAAATTGGGCAGTGTGTGAAATGTCGAGATTCCATCAGGATTGCACCCATCAGGGTGTATCCCATCTGCTGCAGGTAGCGCTGAAGCTCATAAGGTAGAACTACAAGAAGGAACTGTGCTGTGCTAATGATTTGGCTTCAGTTGAGTATGTGTAGTAGGAGTCACTACAGCTACAGACACTTTGGTCAGTTAACTCCTTTCTCCATTTTCCCAGTCCACTTGCTCCAGGCCTGTGCTACACACCTGTCCTGCTCTTGTACAGTGTGTTTAGCAAGAGTGATGATACTTAAAATACCATATAAACCTGAAGACTCAAAAGGTGAAAATAATCTTTGTAAGACACCTGAGTTAGTCTTGCTGTTTAAAAAAAATTATTGAGGTTCCAATCTTCTGCAAATGGCACCTGTACCAGATTTTCAGGAGGATTATGATGGTGATCTGGAGGGACAATTCTAGTGTTGATGAAATAAAGATGGTGAATAACGATGGCTAGGGAGGTTCCTGCTGGCCTTCTGCTTCCATAAGCTTATGCTCAGTTCTTCAGTTCCCCCTCTAATGCTGCAGGCATGACTTGAACAAGCTGCTTAAAGCCATGAATCAGATACACAATGCTCAAAACAGTTCCTATCCATGGAGATTATCTAAGTACATACTTCCCTGTATTTGTAATGCTTAGATAGAAAGTTAACAGAAAAAGAAGTAATATTTCTGATCATGAGATGCATGTGTCAAATGCAGGAAAATATTGACTTACTTTTAAACTCTTCCCCTAGTCTCTCACATGGTTATTGAGGAAGTAAACTGTATCCAGAACCATCTTGAAATTGAGAAGACGTGCCGTGAAAGTGCTGAGGCTCTAGCTTCTAAGGTGAGAATAATCATGGTAATTCTGTTTCATCCAATGCTTTTTTTTATTTTTGAGGTTGTGTATGTGTCCCATATATGTTTTTGTATAACCTTGGGGATGCATGAAATGGTTTTGAAGTGGTGAAAACTATAAGCCATATGTGAGATGCAAAATACAATTCCTTCCTTTAAAGAAAAAAAAAAACCAACACCCTGTTTTAATTTATTTTCTATTTTGGAACAATAAGTCATAGACCAGCATCTTGATATCTAGTTTTTATATGCATTTAGGTTAAATGGAAAACAAGTTTTAGAACTGTCCTGTGTGAGATATAAAACAATAATGAGCATTTCAGTGTCTAAATCAAATGGAAAAAGTCAAACACTGCATTACATTTCAGGTGATTGTTTATGAAAGCAAAGCGAGGGCAGGGGAAAGGTGACCTCCGCTGCTCTGTTGATTGCGTCTAGTCTGATGAATTTAGCAAGTGTGTAATTTTCTATATTCCATCTCATCAGAAGTGCATTATTATTAAAGAATGTTTTTATCTCTCTGTTATATATTTTTGGTTGTGTAAAATGCATCTGAGCCACTTCATCAGAAAATGGATTACAGCAATTTTGAACCAAATTTCATTAGCAATGCTGACTGCCTTTTTTTTTTATTTTTTTCTTTTCTTTTTTTTCCCTCCCCATCCCCTGCCCAAAGTACATCCTTAGATATGGTAAAAATCACACCAGCAAGAAATCACTTTAATTTAGATGCATTAGCAATGTACTTTCTGGAGGTATTTACTTAATTGTTTGCATAATGACACTATATTAGAATTCATAAGATAGACAATCAGCATATAAGTAAGAAAATGAACGTATTTATGCAAGTTTTCTTCCTCTCTGCACTTTTCCTGTAATGCGTGTACAGGAGCAGTGCAAAGACGAGCTTTACCCCATGGGGCTGCTTTGTCAAAACTGATGTGTCTGTTGCTGAGAGGTGACTACAATAAGGTTCCTTACGCCACCCTTCCCATATGCTCATTGGGAATGTGATGAAGAAGTTTTTGAGTACATCTCCCGTAGTTGGGGTCCTGAGGAAAGGGGGAGATCAAAGGTGATTGCCTAGGTAAAACTGTTCTGTATACATTTTATTTCAAGGTAAATATTGGACTTTGGAAAGCCATGTTGTCTTTGGCGTGTTATATATACAGCATTAGTAGAAAATTAAACCTCATTCTTAGACCTGAATGCCAGGAATGGTTGGCTGGTGGGTGGGCAGTTACCCCAACATTTGCCTGAATACCCCTGAGATTGGGCTGAGCTTGCTGTGAGCCGTTGCCATGGGGTTTATAAATGTGGAACAGCAAAAGAAACGGTGGAACATTTGCACCTGTATCTGTTCAATTTTTCCTGGCACCTTGGTCAACATGGTGATGTCTTACAAAATCTCTTCTGTGTGATCCACCAACCAGGCATGTCTGTAAACATTCACCCCAGAGTGGTTTCTGACTTGTGGTTTGACCCATAAAGAATTGGTGGAAGGAGGAAGTAAGAATTTTTATTTGACCAGTTGATACAGCTGGCAAAACCAGACAAGCTTTCAGGAACACAAGCTCTTCTTCAGGTCATTTAGTTAGAGCTCCTGTCAGTGCTGTTGCACGCTTATGGGTACAGAGCTGAAGAAGCTATCACAGAGAGTGTGTAGCATTAACTAAGCTTGATAGTTGATTTGATTTGATTTGAACCTACACAGGGTATTTATTAGTCAGAAGTACCAGAGAGGAAAGAAGGACACGGATGAAGCATCATGTTGAATTCAAGCATCCTCAGAGGAGAAGCTTCTTAACTTCAAGCCATTTTAATGTTGAATGGAACATTTACTTTAATGTTTGTTGTCTTTGTTTGATGGATCTTTTGATGATAAGGGAGGAAAAAAATACAGTTGACGGGGTTTTTTTTTCACAGCAGCTTAAAGACAGACTAACTAGCTTCTACTGTTTGTGCTTCTCAACTTTCAGCTGAACAAAGAAAATAAGACCTTGAAAAGAATTAGTATGCTTTATATGGCAAAACTGGGCCCAGAAATCATCACTGAAGAGATTAACATTGATGAGGATGATTCCTCCACAGATACAGAAGCTAACTCTGGATCATGCAATTCTGTGCATTGTCAGCAGCAAATAAAAGGTGAGCATTGTTGCTGAGCCTACACCACCATGCAAGGCAAAAGTTGTCTAAAGAGTGGTTTGGATCAGAGATCTGTCAGGCACAGTGATGCTTCTGAGGGTGGGCATCAAAGGATTTCCAGGAAAGACTAAGAGCGTGGTAGGTAGGCTTGTAGTGATAATGTGTAATGTATACGGTAGAGATACAGCCTGCAAAGTCAGTTACAGTGCAACAGGAAAATGATAGCTACCCAGCTGAGTTTGATGTTACTGAGTTGTTAAAAGGAGTATTTTCTCAGGTCCTTAACAAAGGAAAAGTTAAGCAGGACAAGGTCACCTTGGTATTTCTTCAACTGCAATATCACTATTTCACAGCTTTAAAGACAGGAGTCTCCGTTTCCTTTCCTGTTGTGTACCTTTGTATGCACAAACTTCATTCATGTTCCACAGCTATTCCCACACATGCAACTTAAAAAGGGACTGTTGTACCAGGTTAAACAGCAAAACTTGTGAACACGGAAATATTTTGATAAAAGAAATCTGTGCTTTATTAAGAACATTCTAGTTCTTTTTATTAAAGACATTTTATATTTCTGTAATCCAGAATCTGCCTTGCTTTCTTGTCTTAACTCTGTGATGAAGCTATCATGATCCTGTATGTTGTTATATCATAGCTTCCAAAAAAAGGGGAATGCCCACACTTTACATTTTGTGAGAGAGAGAGAGATTAAGTGGTTGATTGTTTCTTTTAGGTTTTTTTTAAGCTTTCTTTTTTTTCTGATAATAAATTACAGTAGCAAACAATGTCTAAGTACAGCTTTCCTGAACTTTCAGCCTGACCTTGTTAATTGTTTTCTGCTGGAATGCACCAGCCTCAGTGAAGGGGTACAAAGTGTCCCTGAGAAAAAAGAATGAATATTGTAAAAATTCTTAAAAAAAACCTCACCCAAGAAATAAGATGTCATAATACCCTTCTATAATAAGCAGTTTTCCATATGAATCAGAAATGAGTCTGTGGACTTCCTCCTGTCTTTTATTGGAGAAGGATGTCAAGGTTATGTTTAAAGAGAGCAAAGAGTCTGGCTGCAGATCAGAGAATGTGGTTAGAAGGGTAGCGGGGTCAAATGAGAGAAATGTTTCAAGAACAGCTCTGGTGTATATACTTTCTATCTTGATGAATTCATTAAAGAATGAAATGTGGCATGTTTTAAGGGATTTAGAACTCCTGACTTCTGCTCCTCTCTCTGGCCTTATTGTTAAATGTTAATGACCTTACTTTTACAAGTGCTGAATATATTTAAAAGCATTGGCATCCCGCGTGCTACAGGAGAAGATATTCCATGCCTGTTCCTGGAGAGAAGTGTGTGTGTAGCAGAGCAATCTGACAACATGCAACCAGAAGGCAGTGTTAGGGCTGTGTCCCTAGCCAAAGCCAAGCTGAAGGGTGGTTGTCTTCAGGGAAAAAACCTGAAGTTACATCTTGGATTAGCTGTTAAGTGAAAGACCATATGAAATGAAAGATGTGTTTTGAAAACTCCCCTTAATGCTTTGTGGTCTTGTTCAAGGTGAAATCTGCTCTTCTCTGTGTATTTATGGTTCCTAGCAGTTGTGTTTTGTGTTGGGAACCTTGGAAGTCTTTTAGCCATCTCACCACCCAAAAAAATGTTGAATGTTTCTTGGAATGATTTCTTCCCTCCCACCATTTTTTTGTAAGGAGATACGGATATAGTAGTACCATCTGGTGCACTTTGATTAAAACCCTCTTATTTATTAAGGGGATAAACTTTTGTCCCTCAGATGCCTTCCTCAGTTTTTTGCTCTCTTGTACATTAAGGAAAGGTAATAGTAAAGCTGTAGTTCCTAATGAAAATGTAGAGTGGTCTGAGCCATACCTGAAACTCATTTATAGGTTTTGAGGGGGTTTTTTTTAGGTGACTTTTTGGGTATAACAAGAACTGAAAACTCAGCTGTGTTGGTCAGTTTAGTGTACAGCCCTGTATCTGAAAAGAAACATTTCTTGTACACTTCTATAAAGATTTAGTTATACAGATATGCTTTCTTCATTGCATAAAGTTGATGCATGTATTGTAAGGCCTGACTTAACCCAATTACTATACTTTTCAATGAGACATTTTTTTCCATTAATTTCACTGGAAACTGCAAATCCACAAAGCAGATGATTTGATTCAAGAATCGTCTGGGAAAACAAGTCTTTTTATTTATTTTAGAATCTGTGTGCCTTTAATTTTGGAGGAAAATAAATCTGAGGCTCCTGAATTGGGAGGGGGTAGCAGGGTTAGAATCAACATTTTCAAGATGTGAGACCAAACAAAATGACATCCAGCATGTCATCATCATCTGCAATTGATTAGCAACAATTTTCTCAACTTGTGGCTGGTGTTCAACAAACAGCAGTGCTATGAAATACTGGAAGCAGGTGGGGAATGAGAGCACTTACTGAAAGCTAATATACATCAATAAATTTATATTTTTGTGGTGTTTTTATGTTAACCTAAACCTTGATATATTATGTATGCAAACTGATCTCCTGTTAAGAAGTGATTATAATCAAATGTTTTATTCCATTGTGAATTTAATTTATTTAATATTTTGATAATTAAGGAACAAAAATGCTGAGGGGAAAATTACAAGCATTAGCTCTTCCACCAGTAAAGGTTATATTCTGACTCTGTTCACATAATGTTACAAAGAGTATAAATTGGCAGCTGTTCAGGACAATTTCTTCAGTGAAAACCTCCCAAGTATTAACTACCTGTTGTTTTGTTTATTTCCCTTGTGACAAGAACTCATGATCCAAAAAGAATTGAAGTGCATTAATTTGTTTTAAAGGAAGCCTATTAAAATTGCTTTCAGCTACCTCTGTACCAGAGTCTCTGTGATGTGACAGTCTCCTGAGTAGGGCTGAGGATACTCTGTGGTGGCAACGTTGCTCCTGTTATAGCAAGAAACGAATAATTCAGAATGTAAATAAAGACAGGAGTACTGAACAAGGCAGCTTACCTCATGAGTGTAAATCTGAAACTCTGGCCCAGTTATAGATCTGTTACTTGACACTCATGCAAAGGTTTAAATTATTGAGCATGTACCTTGAATACAGCTGATGCTTTGTGTGCAGTTAAGGTGTTCTGCATTTGATTGTACTTGCAATGCTATGGCAATTCCTTTGTTTTCTTCCAAGAATAAAATAATATTTTTCATTTCCGTCCTTCAAACTGTAGAGCTGCGAGATCAAATCATAACTGTTCATGAGGAAAAGAAGACCTTAGCCATTGAACTGGAAAACCTGAGGTGCAAACTTGTAGAAGTAATTGAAGAAGTATGTATTGTACCGTGGAAGGCGAGATCACGTTAGCGTGTAGTCGGTACTTTTTGTGTCTAATTTTGCTAAAAACGGTCAGTTGTGAAGTTAATTGAATACTATCTAATCCCAAGCCCTGCCAACCAGCTCATATGATGGACCACTTAGGGCATATGCCTAGAAGCGGCCTTTTACGTCAGAGACCAGTCTGCTGCTGTTGCTGGCACATGACTTCTCATGATCTGTTCTAATGCCCATATTATAACTCTCACCTCCACTTCCTGACAGCCCCTCACCCATCACAGCCTGTGGGGTTTTATTTATTTAAACCTGTGGATGTGCAAGAAATACTCCTGGATGGTGTCCAGTTTAATTCCGGGTGCTACTTCATTGAGCATGTCCTTTAGTTTAGCCACTGGCAGTGCCCTGTCATGGTGATTAGACCAGCAAATTGGCTTTTTGAGCCAGCAGAGTTTCATTCCTGCTTGAAAACTGGATAAGCCATGTACTGATGTAAATCAGGACTTAGTGGCTCTTCCTGTCTCCGCAACACTTCCATTCAGAAAGACACAGCTGACAGCTCTTGGACAATAAACAGAGCCCAGGGGGAAAAAAAAAGCAAAACAGCAGCCTGACTATATTGAAACTCAAAGTCATGGGCAAGCCAGTAACTTTTCAACCAGGTCCTATGGCGCCTCATCCTGAAAGGTTCCAAAGATGTTGTATTCGCAGCTGTGACTGGTACGTGCCATGAGATTGGGCCGTGGGAGCCCTGTGTGAAGGATTCGTTCATATCCCTTTAATACCATCTGTTATGGGGACTGTAAGCTGGGTCAAAATACTTTCCATCCCCTTAGAAACTGTAATAGCAAGCCAGACCTAAGAAACAGAAATACTGAAAGCCAAGTATTGCTTGCATTGTGTCTTGCTATATGCCTTACGCTGCTGACTAAAATACTCTTATTTATGATCTTTACACTTTTCTAGGTGAATAAAGTGAAAGAAGAAAAGGCTGCTTTGACAACAGAAGTTAATAAGCAGCAAAAACTGTTGGAGAAATGTAACAGAGGTGTGTGTTCTCAGCGGGTTCTCTAACAGTTTGCTACAACCTTTGCAGAATCTTCAGAGCTTTGATGTTGTGGTATAAAGAGTAGGTTACAGAACAGTGACTGTAGTCCAGATCTGACACTGGGCCTTATTGCTGCAGGCATTGCATAAACACACGGACTATTCTAGACAGTCTCCACACCAGAAAAATGGAACAGTGTAAATAGGTTCAGTGGGAGAATAGGAAAACTTTTTGCTCTGTGGCACCAGTGGCAGGCAAGCTAGGACTCCTGCACAGAGATGGAGTTTGAATCTTAATCTTGTGTTTTTCTAAGTCTTTATATTGTCTGCCATTTAGATGGGATACAGCTAATAATTTTGAATATCTAAAGACTTGGGAGCAACTTTTATGTTCAGAGGATGATGAGAAAAAAGGCTGGAGTGCTGGGAATGAGGTAAATAGGATCTCCAAGTTATTGAAGCCAAGCAGGGACTTTCCTTTCTTGGAAAGAGATAAGAGGTAAAATCAGGGCAGGGAAAGTCTAAAATAGGAATCAGAAAACTTTTTGCTTAATGATGGTGAGTACTTCCACGTGAGAAATAGTTGGCACAGAAGTAGTTCAAAGGGGAGGGTAAAGATTTTAGTGCACTGGATTACTGTGCCCTTTTGTTACCGATTTAGCCTGATAAAATGCAAAACTGGTTAAAAGTCTCCTTGGCTATTTCACCATTTTCCATTTCTAGCCTCTTATGCCTCCCTGTCTTGATGCATTACTTGTTTTACCTTACAAAGACACTCAGTTATCTGTTCCACAGCACCTTAACAATACATCCTAGAGGTCTTCAGACACATCCCCAGTTATTCTGATTTATCTTCAAGTTGTTCCTCTGCCGTTGGGTTTTACTTGCTTACCTAGGGAGGAAAAATCAGTAGCTCTTAAGACATCTCCCAGGAATTCTGAAACATTTGTCAGGCAGTGGAGGGAATGGCCAGGGCTGGCTGCTGCTTTCACACGGAAGGACCCATGAAAATAACACAGATAAATAGTGGACAAGTGCAGTCTTTAGGGCAGCAAAGACTCCAACCTTGCCATGGCCTTCTGCCAATAATACTCTCTTTTTGTTTGGAAAATATATAAAAATCAATGTAGTCTGTTTTTTCAAGGATACAGCTGAGTTTTGAATTACAGAGCAACATATGAACTTGTAGTGGGAAATTATTTTCTCTCTTTTTCCTTTACTGTCCAGTGGGACAGTATCTGTCTTTTAGGAATGCTGCAGCTGTCTCAGCATGGGGAGAGGAAGTTTGCATTGTAGGGTGTATTCTGTAAGTTTATCTTGCCTCTTTCATGTGTTTACATTGCTTGAGTCTATGACAGGCAGTACTTGAAGACTTACAATATCAAACTTTGCATAGGTTGAGTAGACAGACCAACTTGAAGAAGCTTTTGATGGGATAGTGTGGCAGATCAAAGGTTCCTGAAATATATTTTCTTTCTAAGCACTACTGAAAAAATAATGTCTTGTGTCACATCTTCCTGTTTACAAGGAAGGAGGAGTTATACCAGGTTAGGTCCTAATGCTCAGAAAACAAGATTTATTTGTATGCTTGAAATAAGCTCCCAAAGTATCTGTTTGCACACTGTGTTCTGTCTGTGTGACACTGTCTTGGAGCTGTGTCATCAATATATTTCAGTCAGAGTTTGTGAATTTGTCTTGAATCTTTCTAAATATGGAGGGTTTTGTTTTTTTTTCCTGAAGTTAACATAATTTTAAAAGTCAAATTATCTGGGTTGTGTATCCCACACTCTGAAGTACCACTTACTGTATACAGCTTTAAAAACCATGATGCTCGTGTCCAAAGAATCAAGGAACTTACCCAGGACAGTGTTAGAAAACCAGTGCCATCATCCTGCAAACTAGACTTCAGCCATTATGAGCTAAAGCTTATGCAGGTGGTCACTGAGACATGTTAAGCATAAAAGATCATAGAATCATAGAATGGCATGGGTTGGAAGGGACCCCAAGGATCATAGAGCTCCAACCCCCCTGCCACAGGCAGGGCCACCAACCTCCAGGCCTGGATCTACACAAGGTTGCCCAGGGCCCCATCCAACCTGGCCTCGAACACCTCCAGGGATGGGGCATCCACTACTTCTCTGGGCAGCCTGTTCCAGCACCTCACTACTCAACTTGAGTACTTACAAAGGATGCTTCTCATGGTGCATTGAGGCTGTTCATAATGGTTTGGGGAAGTGTGCCCCATGGTTAGCCTTAGCCACCCATATGAGCCTTGCTTTTGTGAGCACAGTTTAAATACAGGCAACAGAAAACTGCACTGTTTTCTTCTTGAGGCTTCTTTACATCTCTGTTGTAAAGGGTCCCATCCAACCTCACTTAAGTCAGGCAGGCAAATACAGGTGCTTCTGAAATAACATGGTAATCTTTGGTAGGTTGGGTAAGGCTCTCTTGAGGCCTTGCTTGGTCACAGATGAAGAGGTGAAATCCAGTCTGTGCTACATGTGCTACTGGAGTTTTGAGTCGGGGCAGGAGGAGCATTAAGTCTCTTCAGAAGATCAGTAATTGTGCATCTAGAGATAGTGTGGTTTAGAGGAAACAGGAAAAATGTTGTGAAAGAGACTCTATATGGATCCGTAAAATAGGTTGTACCCTCAGTCAGGGATTCGTAGTACTGGGGAATAACAACTTACCTTGACTTACCTTACCTGGGTAAATCAAGCAGTACTTTCTTCTTATTTTGATCCATTCCACTTCTGATCTTGCTTTGTTCTTATAAACAGTGTCTGTGCTGGCAGTGGAGGAATATGAAGAGCTTCATGTAAACTTTGAACTGGAAAAGAACTTGCGGAAGAAAGCAGAGTCGTTTGCACAAGAGGTGAGTAGTCAAGAAAAAGGGATATTGTAACATGAAGATGTTGTGACTGGGCAGAAACCTACCAGCTTAGATGAATTGATTTCAATTCTCAGCTCTCATACAAAAGATGTCTTTTATTGTCCGTGTACTACTTAGCTAACATCTGTACTTCATCCATAAAATGGGTTTACTGTTTCAACAGCATTTATAAAGCACTTCAGAATTATCCATGCAGTCTTACCTCTTTCCCCTTTTAAAGCAAGGCTTTAAGTTTATAATGGACTTATTCAGCCACAGCATTTCAATGTGGTATATGTGGTGATTGGATCTGGAAAGGATTAGCTGCCTTTCTAGTGATATAATTTGAAGCACTGTGGGTTTGGTGGGTTTTTTTTTTTTCCCCTGAAAAATATGTGAATTCACAAAAAAGTATTGCAAAATACAATATTAGTTGAAGTTTGTGCAAGTTTGGCTCCTATTTAACATGCAACTTTTGAATAACCTATTGCAGGGAGCGTTCAAGCTGAAAAAAATTGTTTCCATGTTCTAGAAAAGGTATAAACTTTAAAAGAGGTGATTGAGTTACTAGGTAGTATTATGGAATGGCTGGTGGATCCTTCACTGGCTTGTGACTGGCAATGCTTGCCTTAGAAAATGCTGACAAATGCTTTTGTTCTGTTGGTAGACAAAAGCCCTATAAAATCATGACTTTGGGGTGGGGTGGGTTTTTTTTTTTGTTAGTTTTTTTGGTGGTGTTGTTTTTGGTTTTTTTTCTTTGCTTTTTTTTTATCTTGTGCTTTTTCTGTTGGCACTCTGGGCTTTCAGAGCTCTGCTCTTGGGTTATATTTTCAATCTTTTCTATCTCAAGCCACACATCAATATTTTCTTTAATAACAGTTGGGCTTCCTAAGTAATAATTTTTCAGGTAATCTCAGGTTTAAAGAAAGCCATTACGTATCAAAATGACATGACTCATCAGTACTAAAATACTGTAAATAAGAGCAACATCTGACATCTGATATGGAGTGGATTTTAGATTTCAAAACCATTGCTGCCAGCAAGCAAGCAGGTATTTGGTCTTCAGGAAGTCAACTTTGTCTGAATAGACAGCTCTTTTACTTTTTGTCTTTGCTACTGCTGTTTTGGTCTCAAAAAACCCAAAAACCCACAAAAATTTGGTAACTCCTGTACAGCTATCTGCCTTCAGTCAGTGTGTAAGTGAGGGCATTTGTAGATATCAAACCTGTGTAGAAAACAGTGAGTAGGCTTATTGTGTTCTGTTAATCTTGTGGTTTTTGCTGGGCATTTGAGTGTTTTGGATAGGGACAGAATCATTGAACAGAACAAATCTGGGAGGATTTGCAGTAAACTGTAAGTGAACTCGAAGATTTGGAAGGTAGGAGTGAAAAGGTCAACCCAGATATTGCTCGCAGTAGCTCTCTGTGCCATGTACAAAGGTTGGAGAACTTTATGGCATCTGGGCCAAGGGTGCTTGGTTCTCTTTCTCATTCTGCCTTTTGCTTCTCATCCCTGTTCTTTCCATTGCGAGATCACCCTGTTGACCCATTGAAGGAGCTAACTTGGCAGAAACCTAGTAACTTCTAGTTTCTGTTAATTGAAAATTTTGCAGGAAAAAGGTATTGGCAAATCCAAGTGTATTAAGCTTTAGCAGAATCTCTTTCATTCATACAGATTAGCTTTAGGTAATCTACTGGTTATCAGTTCCACTACTGAAACGTCAGTCGTTCAATGAGTCAGCTTGTAATTGAAGTGAATTTAAATGTGACTTGTATATATACAGATACCTGCAGTCTGCTGCCTCTTGTCAGTAACTTTGCCATGTGTTGAAAACATAACTACTTCAGGCAGAGCTAAAGCAACTGACATGTTTTTCCCCCAAGGGAACAAGAAGTGATAGAAACAAAAATTATTTACTTGTTATTAAATTGTCCTATTAACTCCCAAATTGTAAATATAGAGAGGGACTTTGCAGGATGCTGTTAGGGTCAAGAGCTGTGGGAGAGAAATAGCTCAAGCAGAGTGATTTCTGACATCAAAGAGACTGTGCAAACGCAGTCACCTCCAAACCATGCTTTTACATAGCTTCCTGGATGGAGCTCAAATTCCTCTGCTGAGCAGAACTGAGCACTTCCCTCTGCCATGGCTTCAGTGACATTGGGCTATTTACATTTTGATCAAAGACTCACTGTGGGGTTTTTTTCAGAAATAAAAATGAGATCTGCAAATTCCATTCACATTTATTAGTGACCAAAAGTTTTTAAAATATTGCCTATGTTTACTAAGGATTCATCTGGATTTTCTCAATACTGTTATCATTCTCTGTTAGAAAATATTACCTTCTTGCTACTTTTTACAAATTTTAGGAAACCTGGTTTGTTTATTACCTGTGTTTTTATGATAACTATTTTTGTAATGCATTTTTTAAAGCCCTTTCAGACTGTGCAGGCATTATTAGGAGCAGTGTTTGTTGCCTGTAGTATCTGCAGAACTGTTATTTTCCGAAACCAAATTTCTAAGAATGTTAGACATGTTCATTTAGCATGCATTTTCATGGGATCTGTGCTGCATCTCCTACTGTTGCTTTGCTTTATCTTCTGTAGTACAGAACAATTACCTGCTTTTCTTCATTAAATGACAACAGATCATATGTAAGGGTCTTGCATCACTCAGAAATTAGAAATTTCAAATTGTTTAGTTAAACTGGTTTTCAGAAAAAGGAGTATAATCTGATACTCTGGGCTGGGAATATTGCTTCTGTTTTCACTCACAACTGAGACACCTATACATTTTGAAAAGTGTGATTTAAAGAACTTTTTGTGTTTGAATAACAAATAAGCTGTTAAGTGCAATGCCAGAGAAACGCTGATTATTTGCAAACAAGTGCTTCTTGGTTTCTGTCGATATTTAGTTGTCGTGTCTTCCAAAAAATGGGCCTCCCTTGCAGATTGACAGCATAGCTCTTGAGTTGAGGCATTTCATTCCATGAAGTTCTCCAGCCCAGAACGGAGTCATTACAACAGTGAACAGTAAGCTTCAGGCCTGCATTAGTCTTCCCTTTGGCTACCTACCTCTTTTTCTTTTGTCATGCTATTCAGAAAGATTTTCTGAAAGTTTTTTTAAAATGCAAGAGCATGTGACAGGGGGAGCATGTGACAGCTTGCTCAGTTGTGTTCATGGAACTAGTAGCATTCCAAAGTACTTTCAGCTTCTGTTATCTTTGGCCTGGTTTCATACTGATGGTGTCCCTTAAGTGACCTGAGACATCAGAGAGGCAGGCTCTGTCCCACAACTGCATCCACAACAGCAACTGTGTCCTTGAGTGAGGCTGTATGAGCATCCTCTCACATGGATCATGCTGCAAATTTGCAGCTGTGTTTTGATAGCTGAGGTTTCTAGGACATGCTTACAGGAGCTGTTTGGATTACGCTACGGGTATGTGGGGATTTTCTGCTTTCTTTCATCAGCTACTTGTTTTCTCAGTCCCTGTATAAAGTTTCTTGAAAAAGAACCCTCAAAAATCTTGCTGTATTTTTGCTTGGGTCTTGCAGAAGTCACAGTGATTGGTGGTGATAAGCTGTGCAGCACTGAGAGAAGGAACAGCTGTGAGTAAAGACAACACTGCACATTCAGTGCTTTGGGCTTGACTTGTCTACAGCACGTTGAGAAGGGAAATAGGCTCCCAGTGATGCAGGCATCACCACACCACATTTTTGTGATTGTGACATCTCAAAACAGCCTAGGTGTGGCTTTTAGCTCACTTACTGCCTGTGGAGGGGCTTGCTTGGTGGTGGGCATGTTGTCTTTCTAAGAGGGCGAAGCTTCCCTTGGAGCAGGGGAAGTTGACCCTTTCTCCATCACGTGGCTTCATCATCTAGCTTTGCCCTTCTGGGGTTGCACTGTGGCTGCGATGGGAGGAGACCAGATGAGCGGCTGGCGCGGGCTGCTTTTCGAAGGGGTGCCCTTTGCATCCTGCCCTCCTGACAGGCGAGGTGGATGTGTCACAGGACACCAGCAATTGGGAAGTGCAGGTGTGAGAGATGATGGGTGGATGAGCGTGTGTGCAGAAGCCACGCAGATGGGGAGGAGAGGAAAGACAAGGAGCTAGAGAGGGAGGGAGCAAGCACATATAGGAGTGAGCAAACACTTGAAAATCAGAGCTTTTGATTAAAAAAAATATATATATCCAACACTGCTTTAATTACAGTCATGCTGCTGGCACCACCATAATATATATTTAATTAATCAAAAATGATCCAACTTCAAACATTAGAATTCATGCTCTTCAGAGGTTCTAAAGAAAATGAGTAAATATTGTCAGCCGTGGTGTGGAGAAGGGGGAAGGAAAAAGAAAGAGGGTTTGAAGTGAGTCACAATCCATTGTGAAAGGTACAGGAATCTGCATAAAAGAACTAAATAAATAGAGTGTGTAAGGGGCGGGGGCATGGAAAAATCTGTACCTACCTGAATAAAACAGGGTTGTTAACACAGGAATCTTGGCAAGCCTAACCAGAATTCTAGTGTCATGTTTTAAGAGACACTTTAAGATCTCTCAGCTCTTTGTGGAGCAGTTTATAAGAAAACAAAGGAAGGCAGAGAGTATCTTGAAGGCCATCGCAATAATATAGAGGCTAGCTCTGAAAAGCACTCCTCCACAAAGATGAGCAAAATACAATACATACAGCCAAAGCAAGCCAAAAGAGGAGGAACACAGTGAGAGAAGTAAATTAAAAGTCTTAGTGATGTAAAAAATCCCAGGAGTTTTAACAAAATAATCTGGCATAAATGGTTTCTTAAGTTTATATCCTGCCTTGCAACAATATTTTGTAAAGTGAACAGTTTATTACTGTCATGTGTGCTGGCATGGAGACAACCCCTGCACCTAAAGTTCCCCTGGAAACCTCTGGGGGAAGAGGCAGTGTGCTCTCAAAGTTAGCATAGAGCTGTTGTTTTCTGTCCTCTGTATCTGCAATAAATAGAAATGAAGCACCCTGGCCTAGTGGAGGATGTCCCTGCTGATGGCAGGAGGTTCGAACTCTTATGTTCTTTAAGGTCTCTTCCAATCCCAACCAGTCTGGGATTCTATGAAGCTGCTGAGCAGGTTTGGTGGATTTTGTCTTCCTTTTGAGGATGGTGTAGGGTTTTCTTCAAAAAAACTTGGAAAAAATAAAGGTTTTCCCAGTTGTTTATGGTTATCTGATATTATTTATATTTGATACTATTTGATATTATTGCTTGCTTATTAGTTTGAGAGGTTGAAAGGCTGTGTTTGAAGGGACTGTGATCCTGGTGGATTAAAAAATAAAGTGAACCTGTAATGTGCATTGTTCATCTTTTCCTTGACGTTCCTGCCAATTCTGAATGCCTACTGATCCATCAAAAAGCAAACTCTACCTACACCTGTGTTCCTACATAGCTGTTATACAGCAACATGTTTGCATTTAACTTGTTTAACTTAAAATGCCTGCGTCCCATATTGGGCCACTGCATGTCTGACATGGCTTCATCTGAGACAGAACTTGTCAGTACTGAAAGATAAAAGAGGGCTATCATTTTATAACAGCTAGGGAAAATTATTGTTGCTCTTAGAGAAAGTCTGCACTACTCATGAGGCTGTTTGCAATAAATCTGGATATCTTGATGACATGAGCTCCCAAAGTACTCTTCCTTCCTCAAATGCCTTTGTGACCTTTTGGGTCAATTTTTGAGGACTTTTGCATTAACATGTTACATCTGTGAGTGGATACTGCAAAACCAGAGCTTGTGGAGCAACTCTGTGCTTTCAAGTACCACACTGCATTACCAAGGATAGTTCATCAGCAACTGGTATCTGCAGATAATTACTTTGCAGTCCAGCTGACTGAACTGGAAATAATAATTAAAGAGCCATGATAAGTGGTTAGTGCTTGCATTCTCCTGAGCTTGAATGTTAACCACTTTTGAAGCACGATGTAACACTGATATGTTTCATCAAGCTTTTTCACAAGAACGGACTTGTGAAATGGTAACAGATAGATGCTCTAGGAAACTATCTCTTTGGTCTTTTATTTTCTTCCCCTTCTCTTTTTTGTTCAGGCAATTAATCTTTTTTTTTTTGGGAGGGGGGAAGTGAAGAGCTTTCCTCCTTTTTCATGTGGTATATGATCTGTTTCTGAATATATTAGATGGTGTCTAGATGTTGCAAGGCTGTAAGCTTGTAGAATGTATCACTATACTTCTACCTTGGAAAAAGGCAGTTGTTAACTGCAGGAAATGAAGATATAAAGGACAATAGAGATTACTGCTTCCCCCTTTATTTTGGGCCTTGGGCAGTTATGCCTCATAAGTGAACAATGAGTGTTGTAGTTTAACAAACCCTTTTGTGTAGAACAGGCTGGTAAAGTAAATAATACTGTGTTTTTAAGGAAGTCACAATGCTGACAAAAATATGTGCTCCAAGCCCCACTGTGGTGAGAAGCAAATTATGGACAAGGGATGGAGTTAACTCCTCT
>VZTU01025886.1:93680-186406 GCA_013400835.1 Zapornia atra
TCCTCTTCCCCAGCTCCCCCATTCCAAGTAAATTAGATCCCCCTTTTTTTTTTTTTTTTTTTTTTTTTGAGACACAAATATTACTAATGCTGCATCATGTAGCTTTTTAGAAAGGGTCTCTTCAGAAGTCTGGCAAATACTAAAGCAACTGTATTGTCTCTTCATTAGTCTAAAATTGAGTCAGATCTTAACAAAAGCTATTAACTGTAAAATATTGTGAATCATCTAGAGAGAGAGAGGAGTGACTGCTGGCTGCACATTACCATGCAGATGTCCTTTTTCATCATCATGTTGCTCAGTTTTCTGTGGCAGCTTGAAAATCCAACCGGGCTTAGTCTTTGGCTCTTCTGAATGAAGAAATCTGTGAAGGTCACAGCACCTTGCCAGAAATGATGCATCACTGTGGTTTTCCATACTTCACAGTGAGTTTTGGGATTGGTTTGTTTGAGGTTTCTGTTGTTTGTTTTTGGGTTTTGGGGTTTTTTTTTGTTAATGAGAGTCTTTTCCTGTGCCTCTGTGTCCTTGATACTAGCTCTTTGAGTAATCTCTTTCTGTCTGACATCACATGACAGATACTTTCCACAGATGCAGTTCCCAGTTGGGAAAGAATATAAGCACTGGATACAAATTTTCAGATGAGAGTAATGCCACTTGCACTGAAAATTAACCGTGTGCTAAAGTGAGTTTTCTGGATTGTGTCCTAGCTTCAGAATCCATGTGTTTGTTGTAGCTTTTTTCCTGAGTAGCACTTCAGACACATTAAACCACAAGGGATTTGTAACTCATACAAGGCTGATATTATTGCTTGATGTGCAGTTCGATGATGAGCTCGAGTGTAGAGAGAGCATTTCTAGGCCAATGTCCAAACTATGGGTGTGTTTCTTAATGTCTTTTAATAAGATGCATCTGTTTCTCAACTATACTGCCAGAAACCCCCCACTAGCCTTTGTTTCCTGCTGTAATATTTATATGCATATTAGGTGTCCTTGATAATACAGTACACTTCAGCAGTTATCAAGTTAGAGTATATGTATTAATTTTTTTTCTCCTGATTAGCCATTGAACTAAAATCCACACCTGGGTTTATATTTTAAACTGAGAACCTCCTGAATTTAGAGCCACTTAGTGCTCTGTCAAGCCATAATCAGGCAACATCACTCTGTGACCCCCATCACGTAAAATCCTTCAAACTACCTGCTCTTTTGGGGACATACAAGTCCCTCGACCCTACCTCTGTTGAGACTTATTCCAGGTCTGAACACAAGACTTTAAGACTTCAGGGTACACATAATGTGAAGACATCAGCTCCTGTTAGGTGTGACAACTGTTCATGAGTGGGTTACCACTCATTAAGGGTGACTTACTGATTTCTTACTAGGATGCGGAGGGGATGGAGCAGCGCTGCCAAGGATTGAAATCAGGGTCAACTGCTCAATTGGGTGATACTCTCTTTTCTGTTTGAGACTTCTGAAATTTGACTCTGCCTTGCTTACATACTGTTTGTTATCATTTTCATAGCAGGTACTGTTTGCCACTGATTTTTAATTTTACTTTATGCACCCAGTGATTACTGTATTATAACACCGCTGCTGTCTTGAGACATACTCCTCTTTTCAAACTGTAGCTTAGACAGAAGTTATTCCACATAGTGAGTGGCCAAACAATGCATAGATGGTAATGTAGCAACATATGGGTATTAAAACATTTTCTTTGGCTTCATTTTGCTCCTGGGAGAGGAGTTAGTTGGAAAGCATCCAGCTATACCCTGAACGCCACTTGAACAAGGATCGAAGTTCCCAGGGACTTGACACTAACAGAGTTGCTTTATAACTTTCTTAATGAGGAAGAATTCCTTTTTCAGCTCTGGTGTAAACAAAAAACAGCTGCAGCGAATGCTTTGTAGGGTAATGGTTAGAGCAGGGCTCTGAGAATGAGGTGTGGCCCCATTAAGGTCAAGGGAAAAACTTCTATTATTTTCAGGATTTCACCCCCTTCTCTTTCCCCCTCCTCAATTCTTGTGCAAACTCTGCTGATGGGAAATGGCCATGTCCCAGATCTCCTGCATGTCAGAGCTTCTGTTTGTAAACTCACAAGGGAAATACAGATAGCTGCTTTGCACAGTGCTTGGAGATATTGTAAGTGAAAATGGGAGATGTAAGCAAATTTTGTCCTTTGTGATCTGCCTTTAGTTGCAGTTGGAATTTCAGTAGATTCCTCCAGTATCAACTTAGGTTTCTAGCATTATTGGGATGCTCTGCAGTTAATTGTCTAGTAAGTGGCAAAGTCAGAATTAATCCATCAATTGGTTAAATTTCACCTAGTCCAAATAATCCTGTTAGTAGATGTTTTGCCCTTTCAGCAGTCACTTTAATTAATATTCAGGGGTGTGTAGGCAGTCAGCTTTCTGCCCTCCTGACACAGTGAGTGGTTTAGTTTTAAATTAGAATGAATTTCTAAGGGTCATTTTGTCCCACATCACACACACACACAGAGCAACCTCTCAAGAACTTTAATCAGTTCATCACCACCTCTCTTTCTGCTTTAGCTGTTCCATGACCATCTTGCCTAGTTCTGTCTTTTCCATGCTGATACTTCAAGGACTTGTGTGTAAGTAACTTCTGAAATGGATGGGACTCCCCATGAGAAATTGGTTCCCATGTGTCTGATTGCAGTATTAGGTTGTAAGCAGCAACTTTTTTTTGGTGGTGAAGACACTGTCACATAACCAGGAATGTATTTGCAATGTCATGGAAACAATTTATAAAGCTAATTGAAAATTCAGGACTTCATGTGAAAACTTCTTAATGAAAAGGTTTTCACTCAGTTCAAGAGGGTTTTTTTTTTTTTTTTCATTTTGTTGCAGAGGAGCACGAAACAAAGTGAATATGAATTTTCTACATTTGGTGAAGTATCTGTTCAAGTTGAAGAAATCAAGTTGCTCAACTTGATTTCTTCTTGTTTTGGCAGCTTTCTTCTCCCTCAGGCTGGAACAACTCTGTTCTGTTGCTTTTAGTGGCAGAAACTCAGGGGACAAATATCTGGAATTATCAACTCAAACTAGTTTTCAGATTTAAAGAAAACCCTGAACCCCAAGTTTTAGTTTGGTTTGAAAGTTCACAGTAGGTAAATTGCAATGTTTGCTTAGGGTGGCTTCTACAGAGATCACAGGATCACCGAATCGAAGGGTTTGGAAGGGACCTTGAGAGCTCATGAGGTCCAGCCCCCCTGCCAAAGCAGCTCCCCAGCTCATATTGCACAGATAGGCGTCCAGACGAGACTCAAATATCTCCAGAGAAGGAGACTCCACACCCCCTGGACAGCCTGTCCCAGGGCTCCCTCACCCTCACTGGGAAAAACTTCTGCATGTTGGTGTGGAACTTCCTGTGCTCCAGTTTACAGCCATTGGCCCTAGTCCTGTTTCTGTCAGGATTAAATAACTTTTGACTGACTTAACAGGAAAGCAGAAGGCTTTGAGACAGTATTGAGTTCTTCAGCAGTGACTTAGAGGCCTTTTAAAGTATTATGATTCAAAATGCTGCTTCTTGTAAGACAAAACGTTCATCAAGTAGATGAGTTGTGATGCAGAGGTAAATCTTTATGGGTTGGAGTGGGTAGATCTGATTCTGAGCTTCTCTTGCCTTTGAATTGGTTTTGCTGCAGCCCTACTAGTGTAAGGTGATGCAAGGATAATCAGTTTGGCTGGCAAAATTTTGGGACAGGGAGACGATGTCCAGTGCACGCTTGCACCACAGTGACCTCTGTATTGTTGTGAATTTGGTTTTGTTTGCTTCCTAACAAAGTGTAGCACTCAGAGCCTATAGTCATAGTTTCCTCTTCAGTGAATACTTCCAGTCCTGCCCCCAGTGCACAGCTTTGCCCAGTGAAGTGTTCATTGTGGGCTTTATTAGTATTAAGGCCGCATCAATTGACTCTTCCAGGCACGCAGGGTCAAGCAGGCTGCGCTCTCAGCTAAAGGTTCAGTGCCTTCAGCAGGCTTCTTGGGCTGCACATACAGCTAGAGAGAGAGCTGCTTGCTGAGAGACTCAGTTGAAGTGTCTGTGCAGAGCACTGGGTGGAATGCCTTCCAGAAGTCTGCATCAGCTGCTGTTTCTGTAAACTTAATGTGTAATAAAAGCAATATATCACTTAGGAGTGCAGTTGCACTGCATGGGAAGAAACCATGCCTTGTATCTGCAGTTTTGGTTTGTGAATAAATAGTACAGGAACCCAAAAAGATCTCATGGAACTTCTGTATTTCCCATGCTTTATTCTTGTAATAATCCTTGCTTTTGCTGTGCTATACAACAGTGTTTTTAGAGTCTGAGGGAGTGTCTGTGTTCTCAAGCTGTTCTCTATTCTCCTGCCATAAGTGGCATGCTTTGCTGACCTGTGCACACTCATCTGAAAACCTCAGTGTGACCCAGTCCCTGTTTCAGCTATAAGAATAAGCATAGCTGAGTTTGTCAAGAGTGGAAACCCTTGTTGTCTGGGGGAGCAGCCCTTTACCTGAAAGAGGTGTCAAGATGCGGAATAAATTCACTAGGAATTTTTTTTTTTGGCAGGAAGCAATCTTGCTTTTCCAAGTTCCCAGTCAGGAAGGAATGGCTCTCTCTTTTGGAAACTGGATGTGCTGACAGCCTCCTCACCTCTTAGGGGAAGCCAGGAGAAATGTGTGATGCTTTTATCAAAGTCATGTCTCTAGACTATTTATTGCCCATCTCCCTCCCTCCACTCTATCCACTCCCCACATCAAAAATATAACTGAGAATGAGTTACAACTGCAAGTGCCAGCAGTAAAAGGATGAAATTGCCCTAAAATGCCTTTTTCCAGGGCAAATGCATCACTCATTACACAAACATGGACTGAAATTCATTTCCCAAAGACACTCTATCATTCACAGTTCCAGGTAACCCTCAAATAAATGGGCTTTATGCCAAGGCTTGTAGATGCTCGAACTAGCAAGAACTAGCTTGTGAATTTATAGACCTTTTTTTCCTCCACCCCAAGTTCTTTTAATCTCTCCAGATCCCAAGAATAGGGATCAGGTTGTTCCTATTCCCAGGAAACAAAATTCAGAGATGTGTTTAAATTCTGAATGCTGCCAACATGTGGCAATTGAGGTGTAGCAGTGGGTCATTCTCAACTAACAGCTGCTTCCTTTCGGTGACAGCTTAGCTCTTGCAAATGTTGCTCTCAAACTTCCTTTCCCCTTCCTCCTTGACTTCTTTCCATCTATGTCTACAAAATTAACACAATGTGAGGTTTTTTCTGTTGTTTTTTCCCCCCAATTACCATATTTCCCAGGATAGCATTAGGCTGTGCTTAACCATCATTTTTGGTGGGTGTGGGTTTTGTTTTGACAGATGTTTATTGAACAAAACAAGATGAAAAGGCAAAGTCAGTTGCTCCTGCAAAATTCTGCTCCTGATCAACAGCTTTTGAAGGCTTTGGATGACAACGCTAAGCTAACCCATACGTTAGAAGAAGAGAGGCTTCAATACCAACAGAAGGTAAAACAGGGTTACTGTTCATGTGTGGAAGTCTTTGGAAGCCTCCTGAATTTAAGGAATCTCATGTATTTGTTATGCTCAGAATTATTTGAGATACTGTCTCCCAAAAGACTTCACAACCTAAAACTAAACTTCAGAGATATTGTGATTCCCTTGTTCTGGTTTCCTGGCAAGAGATGAGTACACAACCTGAAGGTTTTTCAGCCTTAAGGCTCTGATATAGTGAATTATTTTATTCTGGTTGTCAGTAAAGTGCAGGCTTAATTACAAGCATAATGTGAAGTTCCATTAAGGGAAGAAAAGGTGACAGGAGAATATTTTGGATGTTGAGTAATGTAAAGGGTATTTTGGGGTGACAAGATAAGAACACCAGGAGGTGAGAGGTAGGCAGTTGACATTTCTAGTCTGGATTTCTTTAGCAAGCAACCATGGGGAAGAACTGGACATACTGGAGCAGGGAAATGTTAGGTGAATGCCTCAAAGTGGTATGATAGTGCTAGGATCTAAACAAATAATGCATCTGAAACTGCACTAGATCACAAAGCACTGTTGCTTTACTTGAAAGCCTGAGGATGAGTTTTCCCTCAAAGCTCTGGTGGCAGGGTGATGCTGGGAAGAAGTACATGGTTCCTGAGCTTTCATCAGTCCTGCAATACTATGACTATGTGTAATCTCAGATGCATCTGAATGACTATTTTGGAAGAATGTTTGCCAGTTCCTAGGAAACCTCTGCATCTTTGCCTCCTTGAACTCTGGAGCAAAATGTTCATATTTAGGGAGTTGGGAAGTGATTGCCAGTCTGCACCTGAATGCTGCTTCTAAACCTGATGTTCCATAATTCACCCACTGGCATCTGCATCTCTTGAGACAGGGGAGTTTAAATAACCAACCCTGCCAGTAGAACCAGTCAGTAAAAGAACAAAAATGTCAGTGTTCTCATTGTTCAAGATTAACTTCTAATTATGTGATTAAAAATTCTATAAAAAGAAAGAGGGAACATTATATCACTTGAATACTTCAGAGCTAAAGACTTACTCTAAAAAAGAGATGAAACAAGTTAGGATTGTCATAGGAAATTCTGATATCTTTCAGAGAAATCTGTCCAGCTCTCATTCAAAGATTTCCCTCTTCCTGGGAGTTGCAGTTCACTCCTGGCACAGTTATTCCTGAAAACATGATGCTTAATGGGTTGTTTGTCAGAAGGAAGGACAGAAAATACCTTTGAGTATGATGAATGCTATTGTTTGCCAACTGCAGATCAAAGAATTGGAAGAGCAGCTAGAGAATCAAGCGCTGCACAAGGAGATTAGTCGTCTTAAACAGCAACTAGAACTTTTGGAAGAAGATAAAAAGGAACTAGAGCTTAAGTGTCAGAACTCAGAAGAAAAAGCTAGAGACCTAAAGCATTCAGGTAAAATCATGTAATGACTTTTATTTTAGAGATACAGTGGGGGTGAGGGGGTGTGAGTGGCGCATGTCTAATAGAATTATATGTTACATTTGAGATCCAAGAAGCAACAGCTTTTTTGTAGCTGAGATCCAGACCTGTGCTTCATGTGAAAAAGTTCAGCAACTGCTTTCAACCACACAAAAGTCATGTCCAGAACATGTGTGGAAATAACCTTGTAAAACACCTGTAAGGTCTAAAATACTGTTGTTAGATTGCTTTGAGTTTGGCATGGATTTCTGTGGGATTCTATGTGAAAAACAATATACTTCATAGTTAAAATGTATCCTCTTACCTAGTTTTTAAAATAAATAAAATGGGATAGCACTGTGATTTATCAAACTGTGGAGTCTCCATTGTATGAATTTAATAAAATATCCCACAGTTATCAAGCTACCAAACCACTTAATAGCCTTGCAGTAGAAGACACCAGGAAAATAAACATATGATATATCCCTTTGTCTTGAAAAGTGAGAAACCAGTTTCTGCTGATGTGAGAGAGTCTGGGGGTGATTCTTTTTAATTTTTTTCTTAAAAAAAACCCCAAAGAAAACCCACAAAGCAAAACATAGATATTAAAAGGTAAGTACAGCCTTCAGAGCCCTACGAAGGGAGTTAGCCAGGCAAATACAGTGGGCTTTGAAGACCTGTAGCCATGAGAATTATGTATCTCAATCTCAGTTCTTGTAGTCAAATATTTGTTTCACTACAAGTGACTAGAAAGGAAGGAGATGGTCTTCCTAGCTACTGTGTCTGTCTGTGTTAGGATTTAAACTAATGCCTGAAGATCACAGGCAGTAAAGATTTGCGGAATACTTAGGAGGGAGCAACTGTTGCAGTGCAGATGGTGGATACACTTACTGCTGTCTGGAAAGTGCCTGGCTTGTGGGCAGCACCCTGTCTATTCAATGAGGAAATTTCTGACATAATGCTCTTCATTTTAAATTGCTTTTTAAAAGGGCCTCTGGTGTGTGTGGCCTTGGTGTAGGAAATGTGGGATGATGGCTGGTTAAGTATTTGCTTTCAGTCCTTGTTCAGCTCAAGGTGTAAGTGGGAGCTAGTTTTAGGTATGATACCTGGTCAAGAAAGCACATGAGCTGTGTCAGAGGAGACCAGAGTCCCTATCCTTAGTCAGGACTCAATGAATAGCCAACGGATTATCTTTAAGCCTGTTAGCAGTCTTGCTTGGAAGAATTGCTTTGTGTTAGTTTTACATTATCCAGCCTTAAAAATATGCCAAGGCAGTTATATAAATTCTGCTTTGGAAAAGATCTAACCTTCATGGCAGGTTCTTTAATTCCAGGCTTGTTTGTCCTTCAGAAGGAATTTACCAGTGTAAGATTGTACCTGGAATTTAAAGTGATTGAAATTTGACTTTTTTTTCCTTTTAAAATTTAAAAGTAAATTTAAAATTTTAATTTGAATCCATCATGATGAGAACAAGGAACCATATTCACTCTGGAAATAAAATTCTGTACTTCTGCCATAATTTCTACTGTATTCAGAAGCAATTGCTAAGAATTTTTGTAGCTAAAAGAATTCTTTTTTTTTTCCTGTTTCTGCCCTTCCCCATTTATTGCATTTGGCAATATTTCAAATGCAGAAAAGTAAATTCCACATTTTAAATCTGACACCAAAACAGGAGAGAAAGAATCTGTTCCACCCACTGCCTAGTTTTGTCTATTTTTTGGGGGAATAAACCACACCAAAGTCCACCAGCAAGACACAGGGATATGACTGGAAGCTGAAATTGTTCATTTCTCTCATCAGTGCGTTCTCAAATAGACCATAGCAGGCATGTGAAAAACTGTTTGCTGCTTTGTCATTTTACATGAAGAGTCCTGTGTGAGGGAGTGTGTCATTTTGGTTTCCAAACTTAGATTGGAGGTAACTGGTTTAATGAGAATCATAGAATCATAGAATGGCATGGGTTGGAAGGGACCCCAAGGATCATAGAGCTCCAACCCCCCTGCCCCAGGCAGGGCCACCAACCTCAGGCCTGGATCTACACAAGGTTGCCCAGGGCCCCATCCAACCTGGCCTTGAACCCTTCCAGGGACGGGGCATCCACTACTTCTCTGGGCAGCCTGTTCCAGCACCTCACCACTCTCTCTGTAAAGAACTTCCCCCTAATATCTCATCTAAACCTTCCTTCCTTTAGTTTTAATCCATTCCCCCTTGTCCTGCCATTATCTGCTCTTTTAAAAAGTTGCATCCCCTCCTGCTTATAAGCTCCCTTCAGGGACTGGCAGGCTGCAGTGAGGTCCCCCCGCAGCCTTCTCTTCTCCAGGCTGCATCTAGGACATCCCTCTTGGTAGAACATGTTGCTGAAAATAGGATTTGTAGCAATTGCACAGTTTAGTCTTGTGGTTTCTTTTTTAGTTAATTAGGAGTTTTTTTCTTAAACCATCACAGCTGGTTTTTAGAGCAAATAGGAGGAACTAAGGACTCACTGTAGTTTGCTTTATTGCTCTTGCACAGTTGATGAACTTCAGAAACGAGTACAGCAGTCTGAAAATCCTGCGCCGCCTCCTCCACCGCCACCGCCGCCTCCTCTTCCTCCTCCCCCTCCTCCTAACCCTATACGGTAAGTGCTTAACTCAAGGGTCATTAATGCTTTGCTGAAGCAGAATGCATTGCATGAGCTTGCATCCAAGCAGGAAAACTGTCTTTAAAGAGAAAAGGCTTTCTCCATCTGTCTTGGGCTCTTTACCAGCAGGACATGCTCTCTGCCTCACCTGCCAGCTGACTAGCACCCTGACCAATTTTGAACAGTGTCTGCCTTGCTAAGCCTAACAAATTGTCTAGACTGTGACTTTGGAGGCGGAGGGGATACCTGACTCCTCTAAATTTAGGAGGTTATTTTTTTTTTCTATTCACCTGATAGCTGTAATTATAGATTTGTGAAGTGCTTATCTGAATCTACTGCTAAGAAAACCCCTTTGAACCAAAGGATATGTTGGATTACTGTGTGTCCCTTCCTGTCGGATACTGGTGATGAAAATGCACACGCCATTGAGGTTCCCACAATTGCTTTCATAAGTTAAAAAGAAAGAAAAAAAAACAAACCCAAAAGAAAAAACCACAGAAAATCACCACCCCATCATTAAGCAAACTTAGGCAAAATTATAAAAATTAACTTGATTTTTGCAAAGGAGTGTAGAAAAGACTGACCGACATATGATGTATCAGGCATTAGACCCAAATTAATTAACTAAGCCTTAAAGTGTGCTTAGTTAATTTTAGAAACTTGTCTAATCTTCATATTGGCTGCTCAGTTTTAAAAATAAATGGTCTTCAAATGACACTTTCTAACCTTCTGTAATAGGAATTGCATATAGGAGTCTTGCTGATACTGTGTTAAATATGTGAGTAGAGGTGATTGTTAGGGAGAATTCATCCCTTTGTGTATCTTCCTTTGTTTCTCTAAGTCCAAACTAACCATTTCTTAACAGCTGTGTTTGGTCTTTCGCTCCTTGTACATCATGAACTCAGTTGGCTTGCTTCTTTCTCACTAGGGTGTAGCATGAATTAAGTGTGGGAGAGTTCTGGGGGTTTCTTTTGTTTAAATTTGTATCCTTTAGTATTTGGTATAGATAACACTGCTTGTTTTAAGCCCTGTGGTAGCTAAATGAGAGTATGTCCTTCAGGCAGCATGAAGTTTTATGTGCCTAGAGGTTGTTTCAGAGCCTAGGTGCTGGGATAGACCCTTTATGTCAGGGAGGTCACCCCACTCCGTAAGGAGCAATGTTCAGTAGGGATTGATAGGCCCCATGACACATCAGATGCACACAGGAGCTTATACTTGGGCTGGAAGATAAACCATTCCCTTGCCTGACTTTTACGTTTTGACTGTAGTGAAGGGATAATTACTTGACACCGCAAGAAGATTGCAAACTTGGAGTTGGTAAGGAGATACTGATCACCATATTTAAGTGTCCTCTGGAGAATAATGCTTCACTTCAATATCTACAGCTCTTCCTTCCTTTTATTGTGCTGGAGCAGCTTCAATTTGTCATGTGTCACAATGAGACACCGTCTTTTAATATTCAAATCTTGGAGTGTTTTGATTTGTGTTTAATGTCTGTTAAATAAATTTCTCTGGTGCATTTTGATGGGAGGCATTGTGGGGGGTAATTCAGTACATACATCTGTAAGAACTGTTAAATGAGGCTTTTGTAAGTAGCTGTATAATCAGGTATAAGCAAGCTGTTTGTGTGTCATGTTCAAGTTCGTTCTAACAGTGTGTAATACAGGACAGAATGACAATCTCCAGTTTCGCTTTCCCCAAAGGTCTCTCATGTCAATGATTCGTAAGAGATCTCACTCCAACACCAACGTGAGCAAGAAGGAGAAACCTCCTCAGCAGGAGTCAGGTATGGCTCAGCCTTTCTCAAGTCATGCAGATGATTCAGTAGGTACTGCAGATAAAACTGGTGAGATGAACTCTGCATACAGATAGTGATGGAAGAGCTTATAATTGCCAACATTAACAACTGCTATCCATGTCCCAGCATATTCATCTAGACTGCAGTCCAGAAATGTGATTGCAGCCCCATCATGCGTGCTCTGAGACAGGAAATGGTATCTTTGGCTTTGGAACTGCAAACTTCCTCAAGATCCTAAGCAAACTTGTGTAGCCTTCATAGCCACTGATGCCCTCACAACTGAGCTCTTGATCAGCATTCAATTTATTATTTCCAAATGGATTTTAGTATGAACAATGTTTGATATTCGTGGCTTTAGTTAAAAAACGTTAATGGAAGACCTAGAACTTGCTGTAACTGGAAAAAAAAATTCTTATCTTCCTATTTCTGGCTCTCATGCTTATCAGATATGCCACTGAACTGATTTCATTCACTGATGTGGCAGAAAAATTTGGCCATGTTTATTATATGCTCACAGAAGGACCTAATAAGATGAACACTTAGCTGGGTAGGGTGAGGTGGGCAGAACAGGATGGTTCTGTTCCAGCCCTGCACTGTTATACTGACTCTGTGCAGCTTCTTGAGTTGCACCCTTCCAGTTTGGTAGTGCCTACAGTAGTTGTACCATAGCAGCACTGAAAGGCTCACCCTGTGCCTCTACATGGGAGACGCTGCAGCAGGCACGAAGCAAGAGAGGAGGTCATATACAGGATAACACAGCAAGTTTCAAACTTCCAAATGGCTTCTTGTTTGTGATTTCATCTGTCCGGAGCCTCTCCATGGAGCTAATTTGTTAAATGCTTCCGTTTCCATCCCTCAATTCATATCTTGTGAAATTACCACTCAGAGTTGGCTGTAATGCTAATCCTTTAATAATACTGAAAACCTAAAACAAAACAGAATCTTGCACTAAGGTGGCTCTGCGTGCAAAGTAACAGCTGAAATGGCATTTTATTGTTGTTAATGGAAGTTGGAAATGTAGGTTGAAAACAGGAGTTAAGTACAGATTTACAAACGACCATGGGTGCCTAAGGGTCAGAGCTAGTTAGACAAGCATTGCTGGTTAAATAAACAAGGGTTTTCTCACTGTTTCTCTCTTCCTTCTGAAACAGCGGGAGTTTGTTTGTAGTGAATTACTTAACTCATTTGCTGCCTCTTAAACAAAGAAGGGAGCTGGGGAAGGGAACCTGGCTGAAATTATAGGTATAGGATCTAACTGTTAAAGATAAAAATGGCTGTAAACAGACTGCAGTGGTATATAAGCATGGCTGGATTGTTGGATGGGACCAACAGGCGGAAAGTGATGGAGAGGTAGTACTACCCCTCCCAGTTTTCAGGTGAGGAATTGTGGGGTGGATTGGGCAGGTCCCTGGGTGAATCTTTGGGAACTGGTTACAAGTCTGAGAAATAAGATTGTTGGTCTGAGTAAAATATTAAAGAGAAGTGACCTTGTACTGAGATCTCTGATGAAGATTCAATCTTATCTCTCAGTAAAAGTTCAATTATGTTGCCCTCATTTATCAAGTTTCTTTACCTTGAAGCATCCTAGATGTTTTGATTACACCTTTTTGTTAAGACTGTTACAAACAGTGATTGCAGGAAATACTATGAAATTCACTGTAAGTTCTCTACACCCCATTCTTTCGTTGTTTATTAGCAAACTTTAACAGTTCTGACCTTTCTTCAATCACATATAAACTGCCGCTTCTCTTAATAGTTGAGCTGTTCTTAAAATAAAAATAAAAGAGGGGGGGAAGTCCTTTCTTGATCTAGTTATTATATCCAACTTGAGGCTTGTTTTGACCCTTGTTAAGGACTTTGAATGAGTGGTTTCTATCCCATACTGCCAATTAAGCTTTTATATTCGAAACAACCTGTTTGTGAAATTAAAGCCTGATGTTAAATCGGCTTACAATTCAGAAACTGCATTTCTGTGAATCATCAGTAGTACCCTGACAAGAGAGAGAGAAAGTATTTAAAATTCCTGTTATATAAGGTACAGCATTGCAGCTTTGAATAGTGTTAACCCTGTTCCTCCATGTATTTGCTTTAAGTGCTCTTGGGTTTTTTTTCCTTCCCCTTTTTGATATGACACATGAAGTGTCTTTTGTAATGTTAGGTAGAACACTGATAAGTTAACAGGTATAGTTTAGGTTCATCACACAGCTTCCCATTTCATCTGAATATTTTGCAGTCCTGATACTGAATTTCTTGAAAAAGCAACCATTTCCTTCTGTGGTATTTCAGGTTTGCCCTTTAGGTCGGTGCAGTGTACCTTAATGTGTGGGTTTAGCTCAGTGTGAGATGTCGGTGCATCTTCCAGCAAGGTTCTTAAACCCATGTGAAATATGAGACACATTTGGTAGTCTCAGGCTGCATATAAAGCTTGTCATGGGTCATTATCAGCTTGTCCTGCGTCAGTGAAGTTGGGGAAATTTCTGCTGAAGAGATAGTAAATGGGGCCGTATTCTTCCAGCCTATAGCACGGAGCTTTTGCAACTCCCAGTCACAGGAGCTTTATGTTTCTCAGGATCTGGGCCCTACTTCTGTTCAAACATCTGCAGGCGCTGCGGTTTGGCATTTGCAAAGTCCATGGCTGGGTCCTCACTGTGTGTGTAGATCAGCAGTTTAGCTGTGAAGAGCTAGTGACAGTTTAGATGACAGCAAGGATTGCTAATAAGGCTGTCTCCAGTAAATAGAACTTCTGATAACCAGAGGGGAGGTTGCTGGTTCCTTCTACCGTATAGATCCACGCAGTGTAAGGTGAAGGGCCTTGCTGTCATGGGGAAAATTAAGAACGTGTTCTGTAGGAAGGACCAAGAGAACAGCTCACTTTTTGGGACAAAAATAAGCCTATATATATATATATATATATTTCTGCTTATCATTTACACTTTTAATAAAACAGAAGCAGCATGGATTTGGATAGTACATGAGCAGTATGCATTACGCATACAGACAGGAAGACCTGCTGAATGGATTATAAGTATGTGTTATATGTAAATGCTCTTTTATCGTTAAAATGAATTTATGATGATGGTAACTGGCTGCATGTGGCAGTCAAGCGGTTGAGGAGGCTGTCTGTTTAACATATTTCCTTTCTTTGTACTGTTTCTCTGTAGTTCATGTCTGGGATCTGATATGCTCTTTGGTTTTTGAAACAGGTGAGGAAGTTACAGATCTGAAGAGACAAGCTGTTGAAGAAATGATGGACAGAATTAAGAAGGGAGTTCATCTGAGACCAGTCAACCAGTCAAGCAGGCCTAAAACAAAGGTTTGAAATAAATAGCAGAGCAGTAGTATTAGCTAAGTACAGTAATTTACACTAAAAATAGATCAGGTTTTCTGTAAAACATTCAGAAGAATACATTTGCCTCACCTCATTTACTTTGCTTGATTTTGAATAAAATTCATTATAGCAGCATATATCTGAACAGAAAAAGGAGTGAAGCCCACAGTAAGTAAATAGAAGCCCAGGTTCTTTGTAGAGAAAAGAACTGAAAGAAAACATCATGAAAACAAGTAGCTACTGAGAAACCAAGAGCACAGAGAGAATAACTGAGTTGGGTAAAGTGGGGGTCATCAAGATTTAGACTGTATTTAGCAGTATTTCTTCCTTCTATGCAACACTTAGCACTAATACCTGAACATGACTACTATAAAATACTGCTTACCATCTTCACAAAGCATTATCTTTATGTATAGGCTGTGATTCACAGTGTTAAGACCTAAGACTCTTCCCTTCATCAGTGTAAGAATGTTAGCTTTATGCCCGTGAGAGGAGAGAGCAGAGGAGAGGGATACAACTGCACGCCTGTGCAGCAGACCTTTGTGCGATGTGGTTTCTAACATGCATGTGTTGTGTTTCTTTCAGCCAGAAACACCAAAGCCCTCTGAAAGTGCAATGAAAGAATTAAAAGGGATTCTGGTAAGCAAGCTTGTAGTTTGTTTCAGTTTTTTCTTCTCATCCAGCCGACAGGTTATTCTCTTCAACCTGGAGAACGCTCTGGGGAGACCTTAGAGTGACCTTCCAGTACCTAAATGGGCTACAAGAAAGCCGGAGAGGGACTGGTTACAAGGGCCTGGAGTGATAAGACAACAGGCAGTGGTCTTAAGCTGAAGGAGGGGAGATTTAGATGAGATATTAGGAAGAAATCCTTCCCTGTGAGGGTGGGGAGGCCCTGGCACAGGGTGCCCAGAGAAGCTGTGGCTGCCCCTGGATCCCTGGCAGGGGTCAAGGCCAGGCTGGATGGGGCTTTGGGAACCATAGGCTAGTGGAGGTGTCCTGCGCATGGCAGGGGGGTTGGACTGGGTGGGCTTTGAGGTCCCTTCCAACCCAAACCATTCTATGATACAATATATGACATGAATCTCCCAATTCCACTTTTGACTTTGGTTCAACTGAAAGATTAGATTTGGTCTTGTTAACAGGATTTATTTTGGAGAAAACTAGCCTGTTGTGTTCCTGCCACTAGAGGGGATGATGTGGTCTCCACCTGCCCTAGATCCTTTGGGAACTTCCCCAGTACTCACAGTGGGAATGCTTAGGGAGGGAAAGGCAACTCCATAAATCTAGTCCAAAGTAAAGCCCCTGAACTGCATGCTTAGTAGATGTAGGGTTATTGTTGCAAGCTGCTCTGAACTCCTGTTCTCTTGAGGCACCAAATTTTTTGTTGGCATAGACATAGCCTAAATAGAGCAAGAGTTTTGCAATCTGCCCATGTTTATTTGTAGAAAAAATGATTCTGAACAGCTGTCCACATACCCATTTGTCACGGAATAAAAAATTACACTTGTGTTTGGTCCTGCTCAGACCTGGTCCTGCTGCTGGTCTGTCCTTTACTTGTATATTGTGTTGCTTATTTAACTGGTTATTTCTTTTGCACAAATGCTAAAATTATGTCAGTCAGAAGGAGCTGTATTTCTTGCTCCCTGACTTCTGTGACCTTGAAGCTTTTAAAGCTGAAGTGCAACTTTAGCACATCAGGTGATATTTTGCCTTTTTAAAGTGAAAAAAGGTGAAATTCTGCCCGTATCAAAGCAGAAAGTTGATACCACATCCACACAAGGTGCAGCTAATCACTCGAATCATCCATGACAGCACCTGAGCAGCCCTTGTAAAAATAACTTCAGTACTGGTTGGGTGATGCAAGGCAGTAGAGCAAAGAGTGCAGCCACAGCTTGTGCTGGGATTTAAAACTCACAAGCGTGGTGTCAATGAGATGTTAAACTTGCTGTTCTCCAGTCATGTGAAAGCAGGGGAAGAAGGGAAGGAATGATCCAGGGAGCCCAGACCTTAATGCCAGGCTCTAATTAGAGGGACAAAATGTGGAGGCAAATGGGGAATAAGAAGAAATGTGGAGGTTATGTTTCAAATGCAACTCCTGTAAGTTGATATGTAAGCTTGATATGGCGTGGTGTTTGGAGCAGTGAGAGATGGACTCAACCACCGTGGGAGAAGACTTGGTTTTGTAGTTCAGAGGGAGTAGAGAGAAGCCTGCAGCCGCTGTGCTGCTGGATCTAGCTTGTTGCTTCTGAGCCCTTCAGGGGACATGTAGTATAAGACAAACTACATGAAATCCAAATCCATTCTGTTCTTGAGACCACTCATTATGCACAGTCAGACAGCAAACATGGGGTGGGGATGTGATGGAGTAAACATTTATTGTTTCTCTGCTAATTATGCATTTCATGTAGATCTCCATGTAATTGTTACAAACAAAACACATTTATGCTCTAAATTGTGGAGTTTGGGAGACTCTTGTTCAAGTTGTTTTCTCATGTGTGCAGATCTGGAGCCTACTAGGCACCAATAATGTACCTGCTCCATTAAATTTCAAGTAGCTGTCAAAGAAAAGATTATAACTTTTGGGTGGGGGGTGAAGAAGAGTCTCTTTGCTGAGATCTTGAAAGTAGCACAGCCTGAGTAGCTTGCAGGCCTGTTTTATTTTGCCATTTACTATTTCTGATAAGAAGTTATGTGCTTTTCAACAAAAGATGTTACAAATACGTTATTTATGTGCTGGATAAAATGCACTACAAGTTTGACATGCTTTGGAAGGCTGAATAAACAGGATTCCTGGGGCTTCTTAAAGATTGCAAGACTCAGAGAATGAAATATCACCTGGGTTCCAAATTTTCAGTTGCATTATAAACATTTTGAGGAAATTTTACAGTTAAGTAGATGCTGATCCAGTAACTGACTCTTGTCAGTTGGGAAACGCATGCACTATGGGCTCTGTGTATGTTAAAATTCCTGCAGGAAGCTTTGGGAGGTTTCTGGCTTTGATTAAAGCCTTTCCCACACCTGCTTCTTTTTAAGAAGAGTGCTGCTGGACTTGCAGGTTTGCCAATGCAAACTAGTAATGTGGCATAAAGCAGTAATAGCATGTATTTCTATTTTGTATGCATAGGAAACTCTTTCAACTTTAACTCTGTGTGTGAGAAAAACCATGTGGACATAGGGTCAGGTTTTGGCATACCAGCTAGACTGTAGGATATAATAACATGCTGCAGTTGCAGCTAGTGTGCACTGACATCTGCAGCTGTGTGTTCAGGGTGCAGCAACACAGGACTGTGCTAAAATACAAAACATAAAATACAAAACCTGGATCTTTGGCTTTTTGCTAGCAGAGGTTAATTATGGGCATGATAATGCTCTAGCAGTTTTAAAAGATCCTTTAAATGTTAGGATGGAGGAAGTTGGCAGTCCCCTGCAAACATCAGAGTTAGTTCATTAGTGATCCAGAGCGTCATCCTTTAAGCCCATGTGGTGGTTTTGGCTGTAACCAAAGGCCAAATACCCACCAAGCCGCTCGCTCACTCCCCCCTTCAGCCGAAAAGGGGGAGAAAATAGATATTGGGAGGCTTAGGACTTGAGATAAGGACAGAGGGATCACTCTCCAATTAGTGCAATGGGCAAAACAGACGCAACACAGAATAAAGGAAAGTGATTTATTACTACTTACTACAACTACTACACCCCGTGAACCGGAACGAGATAAGAAGCGGCCAGGTCTTCAAGCACCTTCCCCCCACCCCTCCCTTCTTAGCAAACTTAAAACTCATCACGGTTTTACTCCCTTCTTCCCCCCCCAACATGGCATGGGGAGGAGCAGGGAATGGGCAGTGGGGTTCCAGTGATTCCCAACAAGCTGCTTTTCTTCCCCAGATATTATCACTTCTACTTCCCCCCCCCCCCCCTCGCCTCTTCGCACTCATGACTTTAATCAGAGATTCGCTCCCTTCTTCCCTCCCGTTCGCAGTACAGGGGGGGCAGGGAATGGAGAGTGAGGGGTTTCAGTCCGTTCCTCCCAAGCTGTCTTCCATCTCAGCTGGGGGGGGGGGGATTCCACATACACACCCCCTTCCCCTGCGGCACCGTGGGGTCCCACCCACGCGAGAGTCGTGTCCACGACCTTCTGCAGCGTGAGTCCTCTCTATCGGGGAGTCATCCCCTCACCACAGGCCTCTCAGCAGGACTCTCCCCTCCATAGGGTGCTGACGTCCGGGTCCAGACCCCCCGGCCTGGTCACCCGCAAAGTCACAAGTCCCTTGGCAAACCTGCTGAGGCGTAGATCAATCTTCACAGGGCATAGTTGTCTCTGCTCCCCGTCCTCGTCCATGGGCTTCGGGGGGACACCCGTTTCACCATGGACTCCACCACGAGCTGCAGGGGAAACTTTCTCTTCACATTCTTCATCCCCCCCCTCCTGCGGGCCTGGCCTTGGAGTCTGTGCAGCTTGTTACATCTTCTCACTCTCGCTCCCGTGGCAAAGTGCGCCTGCCAGCAGGTTTTTTTGTGATTCACAGAGACGCTATGACCAGCTCTGATAGGCCTAGTCTCAAATTTGGCCTTGAATGCACCAATGTTTTCAAAATATGGGGCTTGCAGAAGGCTGTAACTGCAGCTTACAAAAGCCACTGAAGCAGCACAGTTACACCAAACTGCAACAGCCCAGTACCAATCCTGTAACGTGTGGGTGAGGGTGGTTAGTCCCTATGTTGGGAATCCAGGTAGAGGGAGGAGTGGTGAGCCGAGGCCCAGATGCTATCTGCTGTACTGTAGGGAGAGCTGTGTACACTGGTCTGGAACTACAGGTGCTTTTCTGCAGTTTCATATGTTCTCCTGTTGTGCACATGGGCTGTTTGGCAGGGCTCAGTGTGCCTCAGGAAGCTTTTCATGCCTGTTTCTTCCTGTAGGAAACACTGAACAAATCCACTAGTTCCCGAAGCCTGAAGTCCCTAGAGACAGACAGCAGTGAAACAGAGCTGGAGCGAGTTCTGCGACGCCGGAAGGTGACCACTGACCAAGACAGTGGCAGTAAGTCACTGGACTCTGTCCTAGTTCTCTTTCTCTCCCTGCATTAAGTGACTCTTGAAGCTTGACTTTCTCTTCCAGACCATTGCCATTTCAGCCGCTATAGAGAACCCCACTCACTTCTGCAGTGACTCACTTCCCTGTTGCAGCTGTCATTTGTCACCCCCATTTTCACCAAGAGATCTCTCTGTCAGGATTTTCTGTGCATGCTGCAGATGTGTGCCGGTTCCTCTGTCCTGCCTGGAGCTCTGACCTTGTTACTGGGGTCAATAGTTTGAGCCTGCTGTGAAAATAGTTTTGAAAGGAATGGCAACCAGAGAAATGAGGGTTTGGGACTAATGCTGTTAACTTCTTCTGCAGAGCAGGGATCTACAGTTTTTAAGCTATGGTTTACTATCATCATCTGTAAGACACTGTTGATGTTCTGCCTGGTTAGAAACAGTGTCAGTGCAAGTGTAAGTCCATGCCATAGTCCATATGGATGTGGCTGGTTTCGATGTCACCGTATGGTTATAGCTTGGACTTTGTTGATAGTTCACTGACTCATTAGCATGAGACCAGCTTTTTTATTGTACATCCAGCTCTCATTGCAGCTGTGCTTCAGGCTGGGAGAGCACAGGCAAGTTGAGTTGGTACTGCTGCTTGGGCAGAGGGACTTACCATCCCAGAAGGCAAGGGGAGGGCATACAGCAAGCCTGCTTGCGGCACAAGAAAGGGTGGGGAGAACAGAAGCTGCAGGCACAGTTTTTGGTACTCCCTGTGCCCTGGACACTGTTCTTTAAAATTCCATTTTGATTTCTGCAGTTAGCTTGAATTCTGCTGTGCTCAGGTGTTGTCTCTAGACCAGTCAATCTGGATAACAGAAGCATGAAACTTTCTTGGGGTTTTAGGTCCCACTGGAATCTTGGCCACATCGGAATCCAAATCTCTGCCAGTGCTGGGGTCAGGAGCCAGTGCTGCACAGACAGCGTCGAACAAGAAAGACCTGGAGACAGAATTCACTTCCAAAGTACCTGACTCAGGTTCTGGCTCTAACCAGCTTAAGGGTGTCACAGGCTCCAAACCTACGTTACAGTAAGTGGAATTTGGATTTCTAGATACATTTTAGTACTGGGTCTGTTTAGCTGAAGCATTTTGAAAGTGATTTAACATCTGCTTTGGTTAACAGGATTAATATACAGTCTGCAGCTGTTTGCCACTGACTCTTCAAATAATTTGCAGTTTCATGTGAAGGTAGAAATTGAATTCTGTGTAATAAAACTCTCTTCCTTTAGAATCTCTGAATGTTCTTCCAAAAAAACAAAAAAAAGGTCATCTCTGCCAGAGTGGGGGGAAAAAGAGAACTCAGAGTTTTCAAGGAAATAGCAAGGTTGAGTGTTTCTCCATATCTGTAGTGGGGAGATAGTTATATACTATCTTGATTGAACTCTTGATTTTGAGAGAAGGTAGTTTTAGCTGTTTTTAAAAAAGAATAGAATCATATAAGTCATTTTAGTATGTATGCAGGGGTGCAGAACACTTTTCATTGGATCAAAATAGGTGCTATTACTCTTAAATATTTGTTAGTAAAAACCCTGAATTACCTTGAAATCTCAATATTAAGTTTCTTTAAAAATACCCCACCCCGAGCCCCCAGTTAGTGCTGTGCTTGCATAGACGGACAGAGGAATCTTTCCTTTCAGCTCCAAGGTGCCAGCTCAGCATCAGGGTTAAAACTACTTCAGAATGATTTATTCCAGACAGATCCCACAAAGGATTGGTTTGTGTTACAACAATACCAAGCTCCTTTTGAAATTAGGCCGTGCACTTGCTTCAGTTCCCTTGCCAGGTTGTTAGTTTGTCACTTTGAGAAGAAATAGATGAGACAAATCAGATTGACAGAGTATTGTAATTGTGGCTAATTAAACCTCTGATTTCCTGATCTACCAGTTTAAAAACACCACCAGAAGCAATTCTAGCTCCACTGCTTAGTTCAAAGGAGTAAGTCACAACAAACAAGCTGGAAATTCAGTTTGCATCTCTCTTTATGAACTGATATTTGCTTCACTCTCCTCCAGGTACTTTTATAATTTATTTTTGAATGGATAAAGAGCCCAATTTCCTTTTGTGCCCTACAGTTTTATGTAATTCACACCGAGTTCTAAAAGCAGAATGCCTGTTCCAATCATACATATTTTCCCCTTTTATTACATTTAAGTATCCTTAGAAGAAAGATGATCTTCATTTTAATTTAATCAGAAAGAGGAAGATTTGTTCAGCAGTTAATTTGACATGAATAATGCTGTTGCATTTTCTTGAACTGCTACCCTGACAGAAGGGTGAGGTTGCTCCTGAAAAATACTGTGTTTGTCGTTTGTGGATTTCTACAATTTTGAACAGATAACCTTAATCAGAAAATACAGCAACTCCTACCACCTTTTGTCTACCTTTTATTCCACCAAACTAAGTGGAAATTGCATTTACAAGAAAGGAAATGAAATAATTGCAGGCCCCAAGGTCTCGCAGAATGCGTGGTGAATTGACAGTGAAAAGGATCTTGTGTTGACAGTCACAGTTGTTATGTGTTATAAAAGCGTATGTGAAGCTCAATTTATTTCTCAGCTTGCCTATTCAGTGACATCCTAAAAGACACATTTCACTTTAATTTATCTGTTTAAAGCATTAAAACAAATGCCATGGCCAGATTCCGTAGTGCTGCAGGGCTTCTTTGCACCGAGGCACTGGTGTAAACCTGCTGAATTGGAAAGGCTCGTTGTTGAGGAGGGTTTCCTAGAGAGGGAGAAGGTGCTGGGGCTCTCATAATCTCCCACTGCCGGGCTGGCAGGGAGGAGCAGAAATAACTGAGGTGCTTCCTACCATGGTGAAGTGTGATAGCTTTTCTTCTTTCTCCTGGGTAGTTGGCAGCGAAGGTTAGCAGAAACAGCCCCCAAACTCCAAGGTGTGTAAGTGCTGTTTTGGAACAGGGCTCATTTGAAGCAGGCAGCAGAAGGAAGTTCATTTGTCTGACAACTTGGCTCTGTAATTGGGCGTCTTTCTGGGCTTCCCCAAGTACATCTATACAAGTGCTTTAGTGTGGATTGGCAGAATGCTTCTGAAGCAAATCTCCCTCTTGTCCCCACTTGCTATGCTTTGACTCGAACCCTCAGTGCTCTCAGTGCATAAGTGGGATCCCTAGATTCATTGGATGGGTGAAACTAAACCAGAAGATGTGATCAGTGGCTGTCCTAGGGCCCACATAAGAGATAGCTCAATGAATAACCCTGCCAAAACATGTTATGAGGACATGGGCATGCAGCACAGGCTGTTCCACTCCACCCATCCACTCCTATCACACCAGGCTATTTCCTACAGCAGACTGTGTTAACTAAACAAACAGCACACTGCTCTGACCGGGTACCTTAAATGACAAAGGCATACAAAGGAGTTATTGTGCCTCCTCTTCTCCTTATTCATACCTGAGGTAAAAGGATGCAGCTGGCTCATCATTTGCAATTCCTTGAGTTCTGCTGAAGGTGTGACCTGCTCCAACTGTTGGCAGCAGCCAGTAGAGGACTGCATTTCTCATAATTGCCAGGTGCCTCGCAGTACAGTGTTTATTCTTCTTTTTCTTCACCTAAATTTTTAATCTACAGCGTCCTATAGAGAACCTTACAGATGGTTCTCCATGAGATGCTTCTCTCTGCTGCACTGTCCCTTTACTGAGGTTCGTTATCAGAAGGAGGAGGTAATACTTAGAGACATTTAAATGTGAACAGCCCTATTCATCGTTCTTTATTCACGTTGAGTAACAGTTGAGCACACCTGTTCTCATGGAGAAAGAAGGTCGTGCCTTTGGAAAAAAGAACCAGTCTGGAAAGTGTATCTGCAAATAATATGTAGACAGAAGTCAGCTCACTGAGTAAAATCCCAGATCCTCCCCCCCCAAGTCAGTGACAGTCTGACCTAAATAAGCCCAGGGTAAGAAATTCGGTCTTTGGTTGAAGTAGGACTCAGACAGCTGTTGGGTACCCCCAGGGGCTGAGTGTTACCAAAGCACCATCCGCCAGCTGAATGAGCTGAGTGAGTTGCCAAGGGAGGGATTGTGGAAAGGGGCTGTAACCTCAGGAGATGCCGATTCTGAAATTTCCCTGTAAGGAAAGTGTGAGTGATGATGGCTCAGATAAATTCTGAAGGAGCATTTGGGTTTTGAACGGCTAGGTGAGTTGTGTCAGTGCAGGAGCTTGTTAGCAGGGCCTGAAGCCACTAAGCAGATGATTTGGAATGCACAAAGTTGTGCTGAGGGGGAAGACAGCAGCAAGTTGTGTCCTATGGAGAAGCGGAAGCCTCACCTCTGTATTCAGGTAACTTCCTCCTGCAAATCTCTTCCCAAATGTTTAACCCAGCGTGAGCGTAAATCTGGGACAATTGCTTGGGAGAGAATAGGTGACAATTTAGTTCCCTTGGGAGCAAAGAGAGTTCCGGTGGCTCCCTGGGGCATGCAGGCACAGAAGGGAAAGGTGTGTCTGGCTCTGCCCCTGGCTTTGGGAAGGATTGGTTTTTGTCCCAGCACTTAGTCAACATTTTGTTTCTGGGCAGCAGACTTCTCCGCTAACAGAGCGGACTGTGGAGAGCGTTAGTCTTAATCTGATGATTTTATACAATTAAAGGATTTGTCCTTCTCCTGCCTGTAATCTTAGTACCCCTGAATCATCTACCAGCTCTGCGGGAAGCAGCTCAGCCTCAGCTAGGCAGAACTGCAGAGGTTTTCCAGCGTAGCTTGAACGTGGGCAATTCAGGTTGAACAACAAATGAAGAAAACAATGGGATGTTCTGCAAGTTTGAGTTCTCCTCAATTTTACCTGTTTTAAAAGCTACTGACACGCTTTTTTTCTTAGACCATACTTTTTGTGCACTCTCAGTGCAGGTAGAAGCTCTCCTCGACTCCTCAATTAAATTAATCTGCCAATCTCTGTGAGCATTTTCAAAAAGCACCTAAAAATGGGAACAATTTCCCTACTAAAGATTGTCTGCACTTGTGTTCTCCTGGCCGTGATGTTGACGCCTTTCTGCTCAGCTGGATTTAAGGGAGGCATTCCTGAAACGAAAGGGGTTTGCTGCACTTTCTTCCCAGATGCTGGTTGTTCGTGCTGGTACTGTCAGAGGAGGGAACCAACAAACTGACTGACTAGTGTCACTGTTTGTATTCCCTGTCGTTTTCTTTTGACAAATACTGCATGGTGATGGAATTTGGTTGTTCATTGAAGACTTTCTGGATGTAGAATCGATGTACCTCTTGCTATGGTCCAGTGTTAGCCTTTGGTCCTCTCTGTTTATTGCCCTGACTTGTTAAAAACTCTGAAATATTTAATGAACACATCTGTAGCTTTTATTCTCAATGAAGACTTTGGAGTACAGGATAAAATGGACTTCCCTCTGGTGCTCTGGCATGGATCAGGGGGACTGCGACGGCTCTCTGCCAAGCCGAGCCCCTCTTTCCTGTCCAGGCTGGCACCATGGGCTGCATGGTTGGGTCTGGGGCAGGACCAGTGACCTGCTGCTACCTGACAAACCCTCCGAGCGTAGCAATTTGGAAAGGACATGCTGATTTGGAGCACGGGCTTTATTGTCCCAGCGATGCCTGTCCTCAGTTGTGGGGATCTCTGGGGTCAGGGTGGGCTGTACTTAGGCAAGTAGCAAGCTGTAATTGACATCCAGGTGTGGCTTTTAAGTGGTATAAAGAAGCAACTGGTGGTGAACTAGTGTCAAATTAGCTTAATGCTTCAAATCTCATCCTTTGGGGAGTAAGGAGTAGCACCGGTGGGGTTTTACTTCGGTTTTGAAAGCAATTTTGCTTTGAAGAGAGAATGACAGCTATTTCAGCATCTGAGATTGAGGAGCTCGCTGAAAGACACAGTATACTAATTCCATGCCACGTTGAGCATTGGCTTTTGTAGCAGAAATGACTTTGTACGTACAGCTTGGGTTCCAGGCAGAGGATCAGCGTGGAATCTCCCCTGCTTTTAACCGTGTACTTGCAAAACCAGCCTTTGCTGGAATAGACTTTTGCCTGTATTTTCTAAACATGCTGTAAGCCCCATGGATTTCCCTACAGTGTTTCACTTGAACCAATTCCTTTAGCCTTCTGCTTTTACATAGTAGGAAATTGGATGGGACTTCATCCAATAAAATTTTCCCTGATATTTACATAAAATTCGGGTTTCTAATGGAAACATATAACAATGATTTCATGAATAGAGCAAGGTTAAATAATACCAAGGTTACAATAATAACCAGAGGAAACAAAGAAAATCCCAGTCTCAGTTGAGAATCCGATCCTTAGTTTGTCCTTTTGTGCTCCTACTAGAAATTAGTCACAAAGGACCCAGCAGTACCTGTTCACCGACAGCCCATCAGGTGCAACCCTTAATTTTTGCACCTTCTGTAACTCTATGCACAGACCACACTGCTTTTGAGACTCTCAGATCACAAGCGGTCCTCAGCGCTGCCTGGGGCTTTGCCTATCCTGCATGATCAATCTAAAACACATTTAGCATCTAAATCTGGATTTCACAGTACAGATTTTATGTCTTTAGTCATAAAAATACATGCAGACTTGCGAACAATTATGTGTGACTGAGTACAATCAAACCAGGTTCTCAGTTTCTGGCTGAAATATATAGTTGGACAAATAACAGGAATACTGATAACAACATTAACAGCCTTAATGAAGGAAGAGCTTTGCAGAGAGCTTAAATGCAAATACCTTGGCTGGAGAAATTTGTAATTGTTCGAAACTGTGGCTAACTCTGGCTGTACTAATTGCTTTTCTCAGCTTTATTTGTAGCAGCAAACCCTGGTTTTTTTGAAAGGGAGCACCAAGATTACATTCATTCTTGCACCGAAACTTTATTATGCCTGCATTCTGCTCTCAACAAACTACTGAGAACAAGCTATGAATACCTGATAAATAGGGTTAATAATTTTTAACAATACCTCAGCTGTAACAGCAGCACTGTCAGGCTGGTGCTGCAGCAGTGTAAAGGATTCGAAGAAGGGAATGCAAGCACAACCAAGTCTGAATAGTAATTCTTATTTTTATGCTCGAAACGCTGATTTAATCACTGGTTTTCTCCATTAAACTACTTTATATCAACATCTTTCATTTTTCCTTCCTTTGAAGGTGGTAAATATGATTGCCGTTTTATCCATTTTTGTTATAAATGAACCAGACTTGAGAGCGCTTGGCTGTGCATCAGTTGTTGGAATGCTGCCATACACTAATGCAGACTCCCCGCTGTGAGCCCAGCGAAGAATTATACTTTGATTCACCAGATTGTATTAAATAGTCCAGCTGTTGGGATTTGAAAGATAGTTACCTCCAAAGTGAAATAAAAATGAACTTGGCATTTATGGCTTTGACCATTTTGATAGTGTTGGGCAATCAGCTTTTCAGAGGTAGCACTTTTTAAAATAACCCTCTTCTGGTTACACTGCTTTAAAAAGTTTAATTTGCTGGAACATTCAAAATACCCCACCTTGTATTTTCTGGAATGATTGGCAACTTTTGCATAAAATAAGCATTATTTTCCTTATGAAATCACTAGCTTCTGATGATAATCAAATGAGTCTGAAACTGTATCTATTAGCGCCAATTTCTGCATTAATTAACTTACGCCGAAGTTCTAATGTTAGAGACAATTCTTGTAATTAAAGCTTGAATATGGAATTTCATTCCCTATACCCGGCGCTTTGGTAGCGAGCCCAGGAAATTCTTTCTGAAACAGAAAGTGTGACAACTGTTGTTCCTGTGATTGATTACTTGGCTTTAACCTGTGCGTTTCCTCTCCCCGTCAGGTGGGAGATAGGACATTCCCCGCCCCGTGCTCTAATTGTGGAGTGGGGTGACCTCTTTTTTTCCCCCCTTTGTCATTTTCTCTAGGACAAAGACTGTCACAATAAAGGGTGGCTCATAGCAGATGGACCCAGTAGCTGAATTTCTTTCTCTGGCCCCCAGTTGATTCTGTTTTTTCCTTTTGGGGGGGGGTGTTACCTTAGCAGTATGGAGGGCTGTTTCTGATGGGGAGGCATGAGAAATTTAGAAAGAAAAAAACCCAAGATGCCATGGGCTAGTGAATGTGATTGTGTTCAGCAGCTCTGCGGTCGGGTTCCCAGGAGAGCGGAGCCGCTGATGTCCTGCTCCTCTGCGGCCTGGGGGTTGTGGCTCTGCAGGTGCCACACGCGGGCAGTGTTCATGTCGCTGTGTCATGCCCTGCCAAAAGATGTGTGTGTGACTGGAAGCACGGTGGGTTACGTACCCTGTGGCACGGAGGGGGAAGGAGGCACAGGGCTGTCACGGCTGCCCGCTTGCCCTCACAGCAGAAATGTGCAGGTGGGGCTTTCCCTGCATTTCCCTTGTTCTCTGCTGTGCGTCCTGGCCAGCGAAGGGTTTGCCTGTGTGCTTTCAACACTAGTACAAAGCTTTTGAATACAGACGAGTGCTTTTAGTGTTCATAGCTTGATGCCAGCCTCGACAAATAACCCCCGTGTCTCTGACCTTCCCTTCCTCTCTCCTGGCTCAGAGGGCTTTTTATCCCCGAGAATCCCTGCGCCACAAGCCATCCAGACGCAACACGCAGCACGGAGCGTAGGGCTGACGTGTCCCGGGAGCGGCCTGTTGGTGCTGAGCCGCAGTGGAGAATCCAGTCGCACTGCCCTGACCTCCCTTAGAGCCGTCACAGCCCTGCACAGCCTGCACTGGGAGGGTGGTGACGAACACAGCTTGGCTCTCCTTTCAGCTGCAGGACTGCCAGCCTGCAGCCAAGGGAATGGGCAGCGGTTTCTCAGGGTGCTTCGCTGGATGTGGGGGAACCTAAACCCAGGTCTGAGGTGGGCAAAGAGAAGATAAATTCTTGAGACTTCAGACTGATTCTTTCACAGTCTTAAGGATTTTCTTGGTGACTTGTAAGTTTATTTTTCCCTTTTCAGCATCTTCCCACAGCTAGCTTAACAAACAGCAAGGGAGAGGTAACAGGGCCCTTGCACCCCGTGAACTGCAGTCTGTGCGTAACAGCTGTAAATCCAGGAATCTATTTACTATGGGCCTGTCCCAGTCAGGAATGCTTTTCTGTATATTTATGTTCTTCCTCCTAAATATGTGAACCATTATCTGTATTAATGTGTTTATTCTTCTTCCTTTAGATCGACTAGTCATACAGAATTCACAAGAAAACCTTCCAGCAGTGAAAAAGAGACAGAATCCGTTGTAGTTTTAGATCCTGTTTCCACCAGCGGGGATCAGAGGTCTGAAAACACGCCGAACCCGAATGAAATGAAAGAAGAAAAAAGGAAGGCGCTGCATAAAGAAACTCATGTTGAGAAAATAAAAGAGAGGGACAGTTCTAACTGTTAATTGTTATTCTGAAAGGCTGTAACTTTTTGGGAACCATTATCTGGACACGTGAATGGCGTAGGTGTGTTACTAGGGGCCATGGCCCGTACTCCAAACAGTTTTCAAAACCACGGATTGAAGCGGTCTTTTGTATGCAGTTTTGTTACATGCATTAAAGCGTTGAATATAACTAGGTATCACTCAGAACCCCTTCCCCCTTTTAATTTTGCGGGTGTGGTTGTTATTTTCTTGGGTGGTGTCAGTTACCTTTGCTTTAAAGCCCTGTTTGAAAAGCCTTGTGGAATTGCTCCTTTGTTGAGAAGATGCCTTGTCAGGGGCCCGTCCTGGAGTCTGCCAGAAGGGTCTTGCATCTCTCGGGCCGGAGAGGCTGGGTTAGGCCCTGTGCAGGGGTTATAGGCATGTCAGCTTTAGTATGTGGGGGCATTACTCAGAATTAATCAGGTTTTAGACACGGGGCTTTAAGAGCGTGTTGATATCTACTTAAACCAGGCTCTTGTAGGTCTCCTCGCTGCTGTCTTCATAGATGTGAGGAAATGAGAAGCACAAAGGTGACACGTCTGTCTCACGTTCCCAGAGGACATGTAGCCCTGTGACTGCGAAGCAGAGGCTGTGCAGTGTGTCCTGTTGGTACTGAGGCTTTCGGTAACGATAGTGGAGTCGCAAGTCCGCAGGTTGGGATTGGTGCTCTCACTTGGACTAGGGGCTTCCCCAAGGAGGACTCACCTCGGGGCTTTCAGTGTCACATAGAAAGTTTGGAACCGCTGCAACTGTGGTCTGTTCCCCTGGGTTCCACTGAGGGTGGGATTCAGTTGCCTTTGGGATTCAGACCGTGGGTTATTTGGCGCCAGCAGTTTGAGAAGCCCCAGCTGAAACCTTGCAGCTCTACCAAACGGGTCTTTGCTTCCAGTCTGGGGCACACTGATTTCTTCTGTAGGTGACACGCCAGGCGGCTGCTTTTGATGCACAAATCCCCATTGCCCTCAGCCCTTATTTCCTTGGAAGACAGGCAGGGAGGTACATATGGGATCAGCTCCACTGCCAGTGTGTGTTCCCTGGGAATCTCTTTTTAAATTCAACACAGCATCTCAATCTTTTATTTCACTGAACAAACAGATGTAATCAGGGATTTACCTAAAGATCAGTGTAATGGCAGTAGGGTGGTCAAGGACTTGAATGCACTTGGATTCTTTTTTATTTAATGATTTGAAACAGTGATAGTATTGAAGGATGAATGTTCTGAGTTTGTTGGTTTGGCTCTGCATGCAACTGTCTGGTGCTTTTCCTAAAAATAAAGCGATAGTAACGAGCGTGGTAGCTTCACATCTTTTTTTTGGGTGTTTTTGCATGTTTGCTAAGAAGATCCTGGACTTGATCTAGTTACTGAGCTGCGTATAATTCCTAAACATGGGGAAATTTGTCTCATCGACATCTTCATTTCTGGGGGGCGGCTGGTTCTGCTGGTTAATTTCTCCCTTAGGTATCTGTTACCCTGAATTTAAAATGCAATGTTCTACACACTTGTTTTTCCTCCAGTTATTGCTGCTGTATTATACCTTCAAATTTTCAAATTATGCAAAACCCCAATGTTTTTTAAGAAGTATTTCTTTTTCTTAAACCGTTTGTTACCTAGGACATAACTTATTTATTTATCTTTGCACTGTTGCTTATTAAAAAGACTCCTGACAAGTTTCCCAGACCTTGTGAAACCGAGTTGTTATTCCCTGCCCGGGAAGTGCAGCTTCTGAGGGATGCCAATTACAGCTTTGTGCCCTGCATTTGGGGTATGCGCTGCTTGCTGCTTTTCTATTGATAGCTGGCTTGGACTGGAGCAAAATTCTCCATGTAGGCTGGATCTAAGAGCAGCACTGGGAGGGGTGTGGGGAGTAGAACAGCGTAACAGTCGGGGCCTTTGTGTTTTGTAAAAAAAACCACAAACACCTTTCTTTTTTCTCTTTCTCCCCCCCTGTTTGTCAGTAGGTCACTCTCTCTATGGAGAGAGATTTGGACTTTCCCAAACCAAACGTTTAGTTTTGGCCTCTACACAGAGGTGTTTGTTTTGTCGCTCTGTAAACACAGCACAGAATTGGGTGGTGGTTTTGAACTGGCCGCTGCTCAGTTAACTCTGTTTCAGCTGAAAGCGACGGTCGCCAGGGGAAAGAGAAGCTGTTACCCCCGTATTTTAGTGCTTTTAAAAATGCTTAGCCAAAGTGCTTCAAGATAAATGGGTTAAGGAATAGTCAACAGATGAGTTTCTTACTGTAGGTTTTTTTATTTTGTAGCAATGTAGCCCAAAGGTAGCACTGCTGGCCTAGGTCAGGGTGCTGTGTCCCTCTGGGAGCTGAGCAGGCAGGCCTCCGCCCCGCCCGGCTGGCTCAGAGCACCGAGGAGGAATCGGAGCCTCTGCTGGGGGATTAAACACATCGGAAAGTTGTTTTTCTGGCTGTGATTCTTCATCAAAAGCAATGAATTCGAGTTTTGCTTCCCCTGAAATAGAAGAGAAAAAAAAAAGTCATGTTCTCTGGCACACTCGGGTTTCTTTAAACATCCCACCTGATGCTCGCAGGAGTCCAGAAACACCTTTAAACTCTGGTCCTGGGAAACAAAGGAGCAGCAGCCCTGCGCTCTGGTGACAGGGTGAGGGAGCGGTGCAGAGCCGTGAGCTGGGCTGTTCATTGCTCTCCCTTGGTCACTCACCCCTTGCTGCCCTTATTCCGCACCCCCATCCTCCTCGGTGCTTTGCAGAAGACCCATCACGACTGCTCCTCATCCCTACCCCGGCCTTTAACAACATAACGGTTCAGATGTTGCTGCTCTAATGAACACTTCGCCTCTCTCCTCACTGCTGTGTTTCCCAGTTCGGTGATGCTCCTTCTTCCTGAACCTCACCCCTCTTTCCACAGCCACACATCCCCCCATCGCTGAGAACGGCTCAGCTCTGTGTCTTGTGCTGCAGGAAGGGGATGACAGCCAGTCTGATGCAGGTCCAGGCAGGTCATTGTCACCGTCCGGGTGAATCCTGTGGCTGAACAGCAGCAGCAGTGTTGGGGCTGCATGGAGGCAAAGCTGTCACCGCTGCCACGGGGCACCCGGGCCCAGCTGCAGGTCCCCTTTGGTGGCTCCTGGGGGGACCCCTGATGGGACAGTGTCACCTCCTAGCCCCCAGCCGCTCACAGAGTCCTACGCTGCTCAGCTCTCCAGCGGATTGCGGAGCTCGCAGCCCGGCCAAATGAAGAGCTTGGTATGCAGCTCAGACGTGCCACCTCAATATTTCCCTGCTGCTGATTTAGTTACTTGATTTTATTTGTGCCAAATGATTAACGGCTTCAGGAGTTGTTGCTGTTTCATTTCAGGAGACACAGGTTTAACTGTTTGTCAAGCTTGAGCTCTTTGTTTAGACCACACCATCTGAATAGGGAGCGTATTGATCTTCCTGAGGCGGTTAAAGTTCGGAGCTCTTTATAATTCTGCCTTGATTTTGCAAAATGCCTTGTGTGAAGCTGCTGTCCTAGCAAAATAATTTCTGTCTGTTTCTATTCTCTACATCGAGTACATAGCAGCAAGGGGGGGGATTTTGAGAAAACAGAATATTTTCAATATTACTATTTTTTAAATAAAAACTTTGTTGTATAGCAAGCACATCAGGTGCCGCTGCCCTCTGTACAGACACTGAAAATGATGAGAAAGATGAGGTACAATGATTCAATTCTCCTTCCCTTTTCTTTTTCGTAGGCATGATAAATTCTTGCAAACTCTCCTTCCTTTCTCCCTCTCCTTGCTTCTGCCCCCCCTTCAGACTGTACGCCTTTATTCTGTCTCGATTGATACCTGAGCAAGTGAGCAGTGGCTCTAATGAACCGTTAAGCGTTGAGCAGCGTGGAGTATGGTGCAAAAAAGAGGATGCAGATTGTGAGGGCAGGCAGATGCATGCAAGTGGCTAAGGCAGCCTAAACTTGGGGGTTTCTTGGGCTTTATTTAGTGCTTACCCATGCCATCCCAGCTAGCCAAACAGATTTTGCTGGAAATGTAACGGACAAAAGGGCGTTGTGAAATGAAGTTTTGTGAGCAATATATGTTTAGGGGCTTGAGAGAGGTGGGCTATTTGGCCTAAAATCCCGTTTTGGCAGCTTTTCGGCATGTTATATGCATGGGTTTTGTTTTGTTCCTTTTGCCCTGTGGGCTTCAAGACTCCAACCAATTAATTCTGGCAAAAAAAAAAAAAAAGCTTAATGTAGGCTACTCCTCAAGAAGGGGTCTATTTTAACATTCAGTAAACAGATAATCCATTAGGACAACAATATACATTGTGGCAAGTGCTATCCTAGGTTTTTTTTGTCAGCGCTTATTTATAGCCTTTTGATTTCACCTCCCTCCTGCGGTGCAGTTTCAATCATTCTCCCTCCAATCTTTGTTCTCGTATTCATTGCAAGCTGAAAACAAAGTAAGAAAGAAGCTCATACGTAGCGTTCTATTCTTGGCCAGTTCTTCCTCTATAGCGAGGAGGCGGTTGTATTTGGTCACTCTTTCTCCCCGGGAAAGACCTCCCAACTTGAGAAACCTGGCACCCAGTCCAACAGCCTGAAACGAGGAAGGGCATGTTTTAAACCCACACGGTTTTAAAGTGAAGTCATTCTTAATTATTCAACATGGTATCCCACTTCTAATTTAACACTCTGCTCTTCCTACAGATAAAAACCCCCTCCTTTAAATAGAAATAAAATCTCTCACTGAAAGATTTGCTGGAGGCAAACAGTAATTTTTGCTGGCGGAGGAAAAGGAATTTTATTTGCAAATGTGGCTTTAATACAAAAAGACTGAATATACCAGTGTTAAGAATTTTTGCCTAAAATATTATTACTCCTCAGAAATGTTTTAAGTAACTTGTGCTTTTTCAGAAACGAATGCAACCAAATAGATCATACACACGTTTGAATATTCTCCCTGCTTTGGCAAATCTCCTGCGTGTTCTCTTTAAACTCCAAGATTAACACTCTGAGAGGGGAAAAAAAAAAAAGCAACTCTCTAGAAAAAGCCCATTTTGTCAAACGGTGTCTCTTTCTCAAGCAGAAGCAGGCTTGCTCCTTAAAAACCAGTTCGTGTTCAAAGCAGTGTTTTGGCAATTCTGCAACTGAGCAGCTTTCAATACTTACCAGATCCACAAGGCTATCATCAGAAGATTCTCCATCTGGACTTCCTAATATGGTAATATGTCTTTGACCTATATATACCGGGAGTGTAAAACCTTCATTAGTGTGTATTTTATATATCTGACACAGAAACTGCTGGACTTTTCATGCTTTTTTTTTTTTTTCTTTACCTTTGGACTACCTAAGCTTGAATACAAACAGGAGTAAACCCAGTGAAACCCATCTCATAAAGATGTAAACTCTATCTGTTTTATTTTCAGCGCTGGCTAAGGGAATATCTAACACCCTATCCTAATTTCTGTCTCTAGCTGATCTGTCTGGAAATGTATTTGACAGGCAAGGAGGCTGGTTTGTTTATTTTAAATGTGCTCCTTGCTATAGTAATGATTTTTCTTCACAATAACAAAGAGTTTACCATTATGACTGAATGAAATCTTTAGGTTGCTATTTACTCGCTTCGATACAGCGACTCTGGGCTTTTGGAAGGAAAAAGGCAGGAACTGAGATATATTCAGTTTGTCTGTCTGTTCCTTGGGTATAAAAATGAGTAAAGAAAAATTGATACAAGGAAAAATCTTACATGAGAAACTGCACAAGTTCTTAGCATGGTTACCACTGAGGCTCAATAAAATGCCATCAATGAGCTATGTAAATGGCAATTTAAAATGTTTTGGACTTGCTTAGATTTCTTAATTATTAACACTACTATTAGTAAAAATTCAGATTACTCAATAACATCTTCTTAAATTTTAATTCTGATATCTTAACTGTATGACACTGAGCTGCGGTGTCGAAGGACACCCACACTCAAAGCATCCACAGTGTATTAATTTCCTATAGCTGAAGCCCTGAATGCTGCTTTAAGCCCCTGAACAGAGATCTGTGAATTAAAACATGAATTTAATTTCTTCTGACAAGTGCTTTCTCAATTAGAAGTGTCAATAATAAATAAGATTTCCAGCTATAGCAATGCAATTTATGGACTTGGAGGGTTTGAAAGTCAGCCTTCCCCCCCTCTCTACTCACCATCTAGAAGTCCAGTAACTTCTACGAGGTCCGATACCTTGGTTTGGTTAATGTATTTTAGGACAACACCACTGCATGTTGGTAAGTTTATGTTTTGGACAGTTTTAAGTCTGGAAATGTATGTGGCAGCATCTTCAGCAACCAGGTAACATTTGGAGCCAAGAGCACAGCATATGTTACTCCACTGTTGTCTGTCCTGCATAAACAGGAGTTTAGAAACTAAACCAAGTGATGACTCTAAACAAGGAGGTGAAAGTTGGGGAAAAGAAAGCTATTAAAAATTTGGATTTAATCCTAATGATGCCCTTCATATAAACATGTTAGATTTTATACTGTATTTTACATCTGTCTACCTACAAAAAAATACCACTGGAATTTTGCTGGGATTCTAAGATTTTGCTAGAAAACATACATTGTAATCTGGAATTAATGGAAGCTAGTTGCACACAAGTACAGTTTAAAATATTTCAAATTAAATTAACTGTAGGAGTTTGCTATCCTGATTTCCTTCCTGAGATTTATTTAATGTTAATGGAATATAAAATACTTCTCTATTGTTTCATTTGGAGGACTCGTTCTTGTGTTAATATTTTAAGTGTCATAACATTGGAATATAAAATAAGGTGACAGGAAGGAGTCATAGACTCGACATGTAGCCAGGCAGGATGTTCAGAGCTGTGAGCCTGACCCAGAAGAACAGCAGAATCCAGTGCTCTCTTTCCAGCAGAGCTCCCATGCTCTTTTTAGGGTCTTTGTTTCTTGATTTTAATGCACTGTCCCCATGGTACTGAGATTTAAGGATAAGTGAAGGAGGAAGATATCATACTCTGAAAGAAGGAATTTATTAATTAATTTGCTTTTTTGTGTGTTCACAGAATTTAAAGTTCTCCCATTAAAACTTTCCCATGTAATAATTCTGCAGTAATAATTCCTGGTCTGGTCAGACAGACCTGTGTACCCAGAGCGCTGCAATTCGTATGAGGGTCCCTTCCCAGAAGGATTTCAAACCCACATGTTTGGGTTTGAAAATGAAGTTTTTGACACATGAAAAAATGTCTAAACTGAAGCACTGAAGTGCTCTCCTGTCTGGCAATGAATTGTTGAATTGGTACCAGAGCAAATCCTCCAGGACCTGTGGCATATCTGTGGCATAGATGTGGCATGGATGAACCCTGGGGATTTGTGAAGGGGGAGGAAGAGAGGCATTTCCCGTAACAGAATTCTATTTCAAACTGTATTTCACTATCTGTTGTAATTCTTTTGCAGATTTTTTATATTTCAAGTATGTTTCTTCACAAGAATTCTCAAGGAAGTCTGCAGCCCTGCCCAGAGTGGGGAGTTATCTGTTGTTTTGGAACGTGGGTAATTCAGATTCAGGCTGAAACAGAGCAGGGAGCCAAGGCTGACTACAGTGAGGTAACAGTAAACACAGATATTTGAAAGATGAACTTTTAAAGTTCCAGCTAAGAACAAAATCAGATGGATTTTGCAGCTTATCTGTTTTAGAATTACTGATTCAGGCACTGGGCAGATTCACAAAGACAACACCACTTTGCTTCCCCCTTCAATCACATTCCTCATGTTTTGTTTATGAAAACAAACCCTGTGTATTTATTTCAAAGAACTTGAAGTGTGCAATACAACAGCACATTTTTTTAATGAAGTTCTGGAACTGCAGAATCTAGGTCTACAACTGCAGGTTCTCCTACAATTAAGCCTGTATCTTTTTAATAATATGTAGAAACAATCTTATGTATCAATGCTGATGTTTAAGGCTGTGCCATCTGTTTCTTTCACCCATTGATAACTTGATAACACATTTAATAGTACTCTATCGTTGTAATCTATTTGCCACACTGAATTGACTCCTCTAACTTTAATCACAGTTGTGAATTCATGGTACCTTACTACCACTTTAAAAATTCTGCCAAGCAGTGCTGCCAGTGACTGGTTGATTTGTGCTGGCTTTGGGTATAAACCTCAGTCCTAAAGAATAGCAGCAATGACTTTTTTTTTGAGTGATTCTAAGGAATGTACAACTACAAACACAATTTTTAATCTATACAATACAATTCATGTATCACTTGAATTTTATGATTTGATAATTTGAATTAGTGTTTACTTAAGGAGAGAAATGTCATGAAAATGACAGTGGTTTAGCAGGCAGAATTAGAAAAAAAAAAAGAGCATTTTCTTGTAATTCTTGAAAATATTTTTACTGGCCATAATCTGTTCATGCAAGGGTTATTGTCAGAAATTATGTCAAGAGTAGAGAAAAATTTAGAGTTGTTGCCAATTATGGATATAAAAATTAATAGTTGCACTATTTTTTACAGTGCTATTTTCATGCCTAAGCTACAAAAATACTTCATATTTTATTTGTACAAATGTTGAAGTTCATTGCTGTGCCACTTAACAGTATTACCCCTTTCCCAAGAGCTGTGCTGCAGTATCTTACCTCTTTTCTTAAGGGATCTATTAATGCAATAACAAAAGGGAATTTATTGATCAGCTCCACATACATGTCCACCATTTCATCAGGACTTCTGAACGTTCCAGTGAGTATTTCATATTTTCCTTTAACCTAGAAAGTAAAAAGCATAAGAGGAAGGTAATGCTTTAACAACCAGAGTTTTAAAGTACAAGTACAGATCGTGTGACACTAGTAGCTCTGTTAAGGCAGCAGGTTGTGTGTCCATCCATAAGCACACAGTCACTTCTCTATGTCTGTTATAGAAAACTCTGCCTCAAGTAACAGTGGGTTCCAGTGGGCTCATGCCAAAGTCTCTCAAAAGACACCACTCCCAAACCAAGGGGGATCTATTTCAGCGTTTTCTGGGTGACACTGCCAGTCTGACACAACTTTTTTTATAGAGATACCTGGCATTTTTATTAAATCTTGCATGAAAAATCTCACTTTACACTTAAAAAAGAAGTTACTTTTTGTCCTCATTTTCTTTATGAAAATGTTGCTAAGGGAAAGGACTGCACCTGCAGTGCTTAAAAAAAAAAAAGATAGTGCTTTTCCTTGCCTCTTTTCCTTCAAAAACAATTTAAAAGACCAGTTTACAAGCACAAACTGCAGTGTACAAGGATAATTAGGGACACATGGTCAAACTGTGCCAGAATACTCACTGCTTTCGTGGCTTTAACAGGTCAGTAATAGAAGATTATAGAATTACTGATAATTCGCTGGTTAACATGTTGCTTATTCACATATAGGATACAGATATCACAAATTGTCAGGAAATCAACTGCTGTCACCAAATATATTCCTAATGGAAGGTTTGTCACTATAGTGCACCCAAATATTCAAAATCTCCAGAGATTTTAAATAGAATAGGAAGTTTCTTTTTCTGCTTAGAGAGAAACCTGATTGGTCTTGAAGCAAGGGGCAAGCAATTTCAGACTTCAGCTGGAGATAAATAAACCATCAAATAAATATATTGAAAAATAAGAATTAAAAAGTGAATGTTGATACACAATGAGATGAATTTTGTTGAGTATAAACACATACCATAGTAATAATACATAGAAATGTCAAGTTAGTTTGAAGAAAACAACAGATGTAGGGTAATAAAATGGAGAAATAAGCAACTAGTGCTGTGAAGGAATTACAGAAGTATACTTGTGTAAATAATTTCTTGTTCTTCATCCTTGAAAACAAGGTGGATAGAAGGTATATTGCTTCATTTATACCTTGTGGTGAAATGCAGCTGGTTTGTTAAACAGAACACTGGTAGGTGTTTGCACATGAAAACAGTTTGCTGTATTTGACACAGACTGATCTGAAAGATCTTACCAAGCAAATAGAGAAAAGGAATACACCTGTCCAGTGCAGGCAGGCTTGTACCATTTGAATGATTAAAGTTAAATCATGAAAGTAACAGAGATTCCTGTAGGCAGGACACAAGCTGTAATGGGGGTCTGCCTTGATCCATCAAGCCTTATTACACACAAGGTGCACCACCAGCGTGCTGGGACAGTTGCAGAGGAAGGGTACCTGCATTTCCACTGCTCCCACTGCACCGAGCTACCAGAAGGATGTCTGCATGTGTCACCCCTTCCACTCACCAGCCAATAACGTATCTGCTACAGTTGAAGGGCTGATCCAACCATAATTTAGAAATGCTTTTCATGATTGCTACCTTAAAAATGGAGCTTGAAGCTCCCAGGTGAGTTTGCAATGTAACAATAAATAATGGTAACGAACAGCTATGTCAACAAAATATTGAGAATAACTCACGTAATCCATTAATTCATGAGCAGCACAATTTATTGCTAAATACATGTCTGTTCCAAGCTCCAGACCAATATTGTTGCATGCTGTTTGCAATAGGAGTAGTGGTTGTTCCAGTTTATCATATCCTGTTATCAGGCAACCCAAGTGTGATATTCTTTTGAAGGCTTGTGGCTGAAAGTAAAAAAAAAACATTATTATGTAGACTACTTTATATATATATATATATATATATAAAACTGTCATTTCAGTCTGCATTTGGTCATTGAATACAAATCTGTTCTCAGAAATTGCATTAACAACTTTAAGGACAGTTCCCTATGAATGAGGGGTAACCAAGTGGTAATGAGAAGAGAGCAAACAGTCCTTGGAAATACATCCAGTGAAGTAGTTCTTGTTCTTACATGGCCAGTACTGGTTTACAGAAAAGGTTTAAAAGGCACTTCTGACCACCCTGGGTTGTCATGGATGCTATGTAAGTTTCTGGTGCTGTGGACTATCCCTGTTCACAAAAACATATCGTCCACTTTTAAACAGCTTTTACTCGTTTATCCTCAACTACAACTTTGATAGTGCTTCTATGTAGTGTTCAACAAACACTGGGATCCTCCAAGACTTGTAGAAGGAACAAATACCATAGAGGGAATACCCATGCACAGCTGCCTGGAGCTGCTGCCTCAGGAGCAGTGTTTATGGACACCAGCCACAAGCAGAATTGCACTGAGCGAGTATTTCACGTGCCCTTCTGTTGTGAGGTTTTTGGTAGGTTTTTCAAACACCAAATTTAAACTTTAAAGTCTGTGAATTTTGGATTATAAAGAATGACACTAAGTTGCACAGACAGCAGCAGGACATAATCCCAAGTTAGACTGGAGAAGTCAATTGGAAGGCATTGGTTTTGACAAGAGTTAGAGAGCTAACTAAAGGGGACAGCACAGAGGCCTAGCTGCAGAGAATATACATTTCACATCAAAAAATAGGAAGAAAATGCAGCTCAAATTGTTGAGATTATTTTGTAGCAATCTGCAAGGAGAGACGATCTATCTGACTCGTTGCTTTTGGAGCACTAAGCTGCTGCAATAGACAAGGCACGCTGCAGTCTTCTTGCATTTAGCAGGAGGGAAGAGGTTGAGTCTACATTTTCAAGTGATTTTCAATATGCCTTGTTATGTTCTACTAAAAGTATTGTTTATCTTTATAAAACCTTTTTTTTTTCTGTCTAGTCTTTACTTCTACACCTTAAACACATTGTTGTTCTCCTTCACTGCCTACTTTGTCCTTTTTTCTTTTTGTTTTCCCCCCAAAAAGTTCAAACGTGGTGCTTTTATCAGTTTAAAATTCAGTCCTGCTACTATCCCCTTTAGTTTTCTCCTGTTGAAGTAAATGGAATTATTTGTTTTTCAGAGAACCTAATGCATTGTTTCCTTGTGCATATCTTAAGGAATTATTTTAACTTGTGATTGCAGTATCTGTTGTGATAAGAATGTGGAAATTACCCACCAGAAAAACACTGACCAGGTGCTTAGTTTTGTATTGTGGAAGCAAAAAACCCCAAACCAAAAACCAAATGAAAAAAAACCAGGAAAACATCCTTGCATCCTCTCTTTTCTAACTCCACAACAGCAACAATTCTCACGTAGTATTTTAACTGTCTCGGAACAGAGAGCAAACAGGCATGGCATTTCCATCCCACTACATGGAAAACTCATTCATAAACTACAGGTTTTGAGGTGATAGAAGATCATTTGAGTCACATAAAATATGTACACTGTTGTGAGAGTTGCCCTTTAGCTATTGGTTTGTATCTGAAACGATCTATAACCTCACAGAGGAACTGGGAATTAATGCAGCATGATTAAGAGGGGAATTATGCTCCCAGAGTTAGGAAGCAGCACAATATGCAAGTCTTACAGGTAATAGTTTTATAAAGCATATGATCAAAAGGGCATATTCTCTGCTGGTGCCCCAGGCCTGCAAAATACTCCTGTGGATAATTTTCCAGGATTTCTCTACGAAAAACAATGACCAGATTCTAGAAGAATTTCCCCTTTCTGTTAATGTTCCAGGGAAAGGGAAGGCACAGTCACAAGATTCAAAATTATTATGTAAAATACATGCATTTGGAATATTTAAGTGTCTTGCCTTGACCTTTCCAAAATGGTAATCTAGATTAATGTTTCATTTCTTAAGAACATTTTGGTTCCCTGGTGGTGTTAATATCTTGCTGAAGGCTTAAAATGAAAATGTCTTCTCTTACCGGAGCTTTTTTCCCTGTATTATGTGTTCTGCCTTTCTTACTGTCTGCTACTTGAGGACTGGGCTGCTGGGAGTGAAAGGAGAAAGGAATCAATTCCATGGAAAAGTCCAAAAATGACAAAGAGATCTCAGAGTAACAAAAAAGTTGACTGAATTTTGGACTAAAGTGATTGCAAATAGTGAAGTTAGGAAATAGCTTCTGTTCTGTCTTGACTACTAGCAGTAACTATCTAGTTTTACTTTGTGGTAGTAACTCATTTCAAATGTGGGCATCACCCAAACCATGATTTGTTTTTCAAGATTCTCATCTAGCCTATGAAAAATACAAGGGATCTCAGAAATGAGAATCTGGACTCTTGTACTTGGAGAAGCCCCATGACCTCACTTTGCAAGAAACATACACACATACTAAAGTTACCTACTACTACAGTAATAGTACCTTGAGTAGTACGTGTTGCATGTGTGTGACAAAGCAAGGGCAGAACCATACATTGAAAATTCACCATGATACCATTAACTCCCAGCATACTTCTGCAGGTAAACAGAAAGTCTTACTATGTGTAGAACAATGTTTTAGTCTATCTTTGTTAACTTAATAACACCAAATGGCCAATGTTTTATTCATCTGTCAGAGCAACCATCTCCTATTCTGTGCTATAAGACAAAGCCTGATAATAGGCTAAATGTTCTGAAGACAATTTCAAAAGGCAATAGTAGTAGAAAGAAAAGTAGTAGAAAGACCAAATGAAGTGCATCACATTACTATTGCTACACATTTTTATTATACCACTTTGCCTGGAGGCTCCAACAGTCTCATCAATTCTTTCTGAATATCCAGAACTCTTTCTATGCCCTGAAATTAAACAACAACAATCTTGAAAAAAAAATTATTTCAGTTTAGCAGCTTCAATCAGAGGAAAGAGAACACTCATTCGAAATGAAGATTTTAATATAAAGTCATTAAAAAAAAATACAGACTTCCTTAACACAATCCCACCATCCACCAAATGCAGTCAAGTGTCCACTGATAAAGGGTCTGCAGTGGTCGAATGAACAGGACTATTTGATTATGCTGCTGAATGGGATGGCAAGAAAAGTGGTTTCTTCTTCCCTAAAAGGAGCCTTTTCACAAGTCTAACAAGTAGGCAACATCTGGGTCTCAGTAGTATCTGAAAGTGGGAAGATGATTATCACTGTTCACAGTTGTGACTCTGTAGAATCATAGAATCATTCTATTTACAACTCCCTAACTGGAAACTATAACAAAAGTAAAAGTATTTGCCAGCAGAATATTTCCAGGAAGCAGGGTAAAAATCACTGTCTCAATTTTAAACATTGGGGAATGAAGGATCGCTTCAGTTAAATGAATCCATTCCTTTTAACACAACTCTTTTTCCTTTTCAGAAGAGTTTTATGCTAAGTCTGTAAATCACATTTCAGATTTTCTTAAACTGTGCCAGTAAAGGAATACTGAAGGGGCAGAAGTCGGTTACAACTGACAACTCTTCAATACAGGATGAACAGCAGCAAACAGCTTGCTGCTCTCCCATGAGCACTAGGAGGCATTATATATTTGAAAGGTACAGAATTAGCAACCTTATTAAGAGCTCATGGTAGACAATTCTAAAAAGTTAAAGGAAAGTGAATTGAGCTCAGCTATTTGTTCAGGTCACCAGCATATGAAGTAGAAATCGCAGCCCTAAGGTAAGCGTCTTGCACAGATACATTCATTAATGCAACATCTGGCTAAATGAAAAAGAGAGGCTTGACCCAGCCTGTCTCATCCATCCTTCTTGCCCCTTGAATAGATGTTATTCTGCTTTGTATTTCCTTCTATTTACAAAATTTTACTTTAAAAGCAACTTATTCCCAAATACTTCACGATTTCCTGGGAATCTGTGACATTTGTTCAGACTTGCAAGTAAACACAGTAAGAAAAAGATAGTTTATAAGGTCTTAATTGAAAAGATGTATATCCTTACATACATATATAGCTTATTTGAAGTCTATAAAATACTCTTATAAAAATGAAAATGACACAGTACCTGTTTGACTGATAACTGAACTGGTGGTATAAGCATAACTTCTTTCATTAATTTCAGTTTTGCAGGTGAATTTTTTTCACAGTTCAACAGAGTAATCATTGGGAGTGGTACAGCCATTTCTTTAGGTAAATTCTGTAATTGGGAGCACCACGTGGACATAAGAACCTTGAAAACATTGTATTTCTTATATATTTTAATTATGGCAGAAGTTTCAAAGACTACAGGCAATGATCTTAAGGGTGTATTCTATAAGATATATACATATACCACTGTCATAAGGGACTACTGCCTTCAGAATTTTAGAATAATGGTGATAAATGGGACAAAATAAAATTACAGCAGTCACATGTACCTGATGATGTTTCAGCAGTGCAATATGTAAGTACAACGGGATATGGCTAATGGTGGCACCAGCCTTAGCTATGGCAAGTGATGTTCCCCCAATAGCTAAGCTGCCACAGGGAACTGATTCAAAGGGTTCTGCAGGTGGGATTGTTCTCTCTGCAACTGATACCTTCCCTCCTACAAGACAGAGAGCAGTAGGTAAATGTTTGCTTGGTTTGAAACATGTGGTTATGTATCACAGTTATATGAGTAAACAGGGTATTGTCATTTCAGTATATACTCAATGTATTGCAAAGGAATTGTTTATTTAAAAATTAATTGTGTTGGCTGTTTTATATAAAAAGATCTTACAAGTAAGCAAAGTATCTGTCCTCACTCTGGTATCAAGTGTATTTCAAATCCATTTCTTTTGGAGACCCTTCAGCAACTGAAATATTTATATGTCTTTTATCTATGTCTATATCCAGTAATGTTATGTAATTTTTCAGGTTCCTTTCAGAAGCCCAATTTCAGTTTTCTTTATCATCCTCCTTCTATGTTCAGCTTTTGCATAAACAACTTAGAGGATTACATTATAACCTGATTGGGAGTACACATACTTGATTTCTTAAAAACTAGGCCTATTACAGTTGTATTTTCCAATGAGAAAACAGGTCTTTTAAATATTCCACATAAGTAGTCTCATTAAATTTTCAAAAGAACTTATTTCTCTTTCAGACACAGTAGACTAACTTCTGTCAAAATGTTTGAACCCCAGCAGTTCCCACTACCATATTTATCACCTGCAGTGTGCACAGTGAGCACCTATGTGAAACTGAAACAAGCGGTCTGATTCTCAAGCATGATATGCATTGGGTACTTCTTATGCTAAAATGTTCTTAATAGGACCTTAATTGGATATGCAGATTAGATTAGACCTAATTTGCATACCACACAGCTTCTGTACCTCTTAAACTGAGGATGAAGAGCTACACACAGAGACACCAGTAATCTAGTACCAAGTAACTCTGTTTGCAGACATCCTTTACACTCCACTATTTGGTAACCTGCATAAATGACAACATAGATGCTCCCTCTGAAAGCACCTGGTACTAGGAGTCACCATCTATTAGTGTTCTCCTCTAACAAGTAGCTTTATAATCACTGGCTCCTAATAGTCAGGTATTGATTCTAACAATGATATAATAATGTTGCAATCAAATATAAAGAAAACACAATTAGTGAAAACAAGTAATATATGTATCAGGAGAAACTTGACTACTAAAACACAACCCAATGGTATCTGGATGGACCTGACAACTGCAGATGTTAGATTTCAGGTGAATGGTGAATTCCCTGTGCATAGATCTAACATATTCACTGGGAGGTGTTACTGATAGTACATGACAATTGAAATGAAACTGGTAAAAAATAATAATTTCCTAAATTTTCTGCTCTTCCAATAGCTGATTTTTTTTCTTTTTCTGAGTGCAATGCATATATGGAGGTAACATACAGTGCTTTTTTCCTTTGTTTTTTTTTTTTATATCTTATTTCTCTACTCTCACACCATCTCTTCCTTTAGTTGCACTGTTTTCTTCTTTTTACTCTGTACTGCCCATCATTCCCATCTCATTCCTTTCCTTCTCTCTCTTTTGCTTTTCATCTTCTTTCATCCACTTCTCAGTGTTAGCAAGAAACTTCCCTTCCCCCTTTCTATTCTTTCCAACTTCTATCTTAATTCTATTTCCATTTTCCTGTTCAGTTCTGTGACTCTCTTTCCTTATCATTTTCATTTTTATTCTTAATTTGCATCCTCCTCCATTCTTATTCCTCACTCTGAAGAGTAATAACCTCCTGTCTAAGCCAACTGTAAAACAAAGGCAGAAACTTTGTTCAACCAATGCATATGAATGATGAGAAAACTGTGTTTTCTACCTCTCATTTCTGCAGTAGAAACTGCTGTAATCAGAAAGATTTAGGAGAAAGTAACCAAACCCTTTGAATGTGAGACATCGTGTCATGTCTTCTGAAGTATTTGGTGTCCACAGAATACTTCAGAAAGTGTCTTACCACCCTGATTGATATCTGTATTGCAGAAAATATTAAATCAACTAAAACCTGATTTTGTGACTTTTTTTCCCCCAGGTAGTGCTGTTGCTGATGGAATGCATGAAGCAGGGGCAAGAGTGGCTTCTGCTTCCGCTGCTTCTTCCTTTTGAAGTTCTTCTCTTTCTTTGACTTTTTTGGTAAAGTATTCACTGAGGGAAGAGGCATAAAGATTACTAGCTCAAAATATTTCTGGATACGTGACAAGGAGACACAGGATACAGGCTAAAGAGCATGCTAAGAGGTGGATTAAGGGCATCTCTTTGAACTTCTGCCATCGACTCATTGTGTGAAGCTGGAGAAATCAATGAACAACATTATTTTTGGTAGTCATCTGCAGTGTTGGGTGAACAAAAAGAACCACAAGCAAGTATAATAAACCTTAGCATCTGCTTTCAAATCACACTGGTTTGAAAGTCAGCTCTCTACAGACAATCTTAGCGTGAAAGATNNNNCAATCTTAGCGTGAAAGATGTATTTGCTTTGCGTGGGTAGTAAAGGATCCTGTCATAACTTCATGACATACAACAGTTTGGCCCAGGCTGCTAATCCAATAGGTCAGTTGTACACTGGTTATCTAAGTGGGTGCTAGATCAGAAGTGGCAGAATTTCAATTACATGCACAAAGTGGAAACTGCGTATGTGGGTCACAGTCACCCAATCCAGGCAAACTGAGTATGCAAGATATCTAAAGTAGTGTACAAAATGCATTAAAACCTTATTTAGACTCACTTCGGTTGGAAAAATTTCTTTCCAGTTGAATTCTTATTCCCTTCAGCAAGGTTTCCCCAAAGCTAATCCATGTGGAAAGCAATTAGGTCTGTTTGCTAGAGCCTGTGTTAAGTGTGGCAGCACAGCCGCTACCCCTACAGCAAAGCGTCATTCCCCTCATGATGTAGCTTAAAGACACGTTTCCAACTACAGAAGAGGATGGCAGGCAGTATCAATGCTTCCAGGGTGAAGAAAGTCATAATGTTGCCAGGTAGCTCTCTAATGTTACTGTAAAAATACATCCAGATACACCTTTGAAGCTTTTACCTTCCATCTTTCTTTCTTATAAACCACACTTCTTTAAATGGAAAAAAATGGTTTGTTTTTACTGTGGGATGCTCCCAAGAAGAAAGAGCTGTATGAAAAAATTAATGTGATTGTTTACTAATGAAACTATGTTTCCAAAGACATTAATTGGCCCAAGTAAGAAGCCTTTTGGAGTACCCTGCTCAGAAAGACAACTCCACCAGAACGTGAAAACTGTGTGTGTATACATGTTTTCTGCTCAATGCAGAAGATCCACATGCAGACACTTTTGTTCTGCAGTGCAATGAACAGAAGTGGAGTCTCAGTCTGAAAAAACATCCCCACTGAATTAAACTGGCACTGAATAACTTTCCTAAATGAAGCTTTTAACTCATGAATGTGTGCAGGCATTTTACTTATTAGAGACCCTTATTTTTGTATCCCAGGCATGAAACCTGGTAAAACCCAGAAAGATTTTAATTTCATAATTATGAAAATAATACAGTGCAATGTATCTGAGATCACATAAAAAATACAAAAATAATAAGATTAGAAAAAATTGAATATTCTATGGGTTTTTCTTTCACAATATAAATTAATGGTGTGTATCTCAAATGCAATAAACTGCATAATAGGCAAGACCTACCCAAGCATCTTATCAACTTTGCACTGGTCAGTAGGCTTCAAGTCTCGTAACATTGTGTTCAGTGATTCATTCACCCATTCTACAGCAGTGTTAACAGACTCATTTCTTTCTTTCTCATCAGCTTCAGTTGTTTCAGGTGAAGCACTTTCAGGTACTTGAGAATGAGAGGACATTACAGTAGAACAAATCCTCTGCAAAACAAGAAATGTAAAAAGGTTTAAAACACTATTTACTTTCTAACTTGGAAATGTCTTTTGAAGACCAGGAATTGTATGTCCTTGCCAGCTCTATGAGTAACTATCTCCAAATCTAGTGTTTGCTCCACTTTTACATCCAGCACCTTCTTCCTAGTCTTTTACACTTTGGTAATCACAGATCTCATTCAAGTTTCTTGACCTAAATTATAACTAATTAGGCAAAACCCCTAGTGACAGATCTGCTTTATACATGTATTTTTTAATGAGAATATAATGGAGTTATTTTAAAGACCATAGAATCTTTACAACATCTTTTTATTGCAGCTGTTGGTAGCCTGTTGTTCTGTGATTTATCAGGATTCCTGCTTAATGCCATCCCTCATGATCAGTTATTTTGTCTTATGTAGTTTGTCTTTCTGTACTGCTAAAGAATAAATAATCCTTAAGAAAATTAAGACATAATTTACAAATATCAGAGTTGCCTGCATTAATAGTATTTTCACATACTGTGAATATCTATGAAATTATATTTTATTCAAGAATGAATTTAGTTCTAGTTTAACTGATGGAAATACAATTACTCCACAATAGCTAGAGTTGCAAAGAGAATCTTGGAATATTTCAGGTTGAGGGAGACATGACAATGCACCATCAGTTTGGTGTTGCAGATGCTAGATGGATGTGTTTGATTTGATGATCACCCACATCAGCCAATCAGTGTAAAAAAAAAAAGTATTCATCTATACTGTTTTTCACCTACACTGTATTTTCATACAAATGGAAATGTAAGGATCTAAAGAGTTTTAAAAAATGTAAAAGGAATATGAACTTCTGTAGCTAGATATGGAGTATAAGGAAAAACTACACGGTGCATTAAGTCAAATAAAAACCTAAACACAAAACAGCACTGTCACATCCCACTCAAAATGAAGGGAAGTTTGTCTAATTAATGGAAAATAAAGTTTTTATACTTGCTGCCACTGTTTAATTTTGGATGACGGTTTTTTTTCTAAGTTACAACATTATTTACTCAACTGCTGAGTCACTGGAATTCATATTCTTTCATTAAAGCTGGAAAATGTAATGTACTGAAGGATGTGAGTAGAATAGTATGTCTCCCTGATACTATCAAAATGAATAAAACTGAAGAAGCAGCTCATACCTTCTCATAGTTTTTAACTGTACAGTATATTTCCACTTCTAATGTTGGCTGACCAACTCCATCAAAAACTTTTCTTCCAACCAACTTGCATATTACTGGAGTTTTTGAAAATTTAGAAAAGTAGTTAGCCTTAAATGAAAGAGAAAGAGCTTCATTAAAAGTCAGCTTCTATACAAAGAGGTTTTTATTCCATTAAATGTATTTAACTCAAATCCGCCATTGAGCAAATCCATCCATTTATACAACCCAATATTCAAAGTACTGGTGTTACACTGCACAATTATTTCTGTATTACCTGCTTAAGAATGAAATTCCAGGAAACAGATCCAACATATATCTAAACATGAAAGTCCAAAGCCACACCCAGTTTAGATGAGCATGTGTTTTATTTGGCAAAGTTAGTGACTAAGTATAAAAAATATGTGTTTGACCAGTTTCCTTGGCTTTCCACTGAATAATAAAAATAATCATTGTGCTACTTGTGCTACTCATGAAACTCATTTCTATCTGAAAATTCACCTCCTCTGTGAGGTGGGCTGTTGTAAAATAGTGATTTTTGCCTGTGGATAAGATCTTGAAAAAATACATACATGTCTATTCTTTCTTGTAAGGAAAGAAGAAAGATCCTGGACAAGAGAAACTCTTAGAAATCCATACAGAACTCCACTAGACCCTGATGTTATGTGAAAATTCCTGCAGCACGCTTCATCTATTTATCTATTGCTGAGAAGTTATTTAGCTTTAAAATAATATTGTAATTTTCTGCCTTAACATAAATACTAGAAAAAATCTTTAACCAAAGTTCTGATCAGAAAAAGTTATCATGAAATGCCACACACAATATTTTGTATGTGCTGCAGGCAGTGAAAAATTAGAAGTGTTTTCAGAATGTACTTCCTGCTTATAGGAAGTCCTGAATGTCCTAGACACCTGGTATCGTTTCAAGGTTGCTTCATCACATACATATGTACAGTGGTTCATGTCTCTCAATGCTCAACTGATTTTAAATATATTCACTGCAAAAGATTTAATCTGGGAGGAAGAGAAGCTTGTCAGCAAGCTCCTCCATAACAATGATGACAACTCTTTTTGTAGACTCTTTTCTAGCAGAACATACTTGGTACAAGGTTATTTATCATGATCATAGAATCATAGAATCCTAGCGGTTAGAAGGGACCTCGAGAGATCACCGGGTCCAACCCCCCTGCCAAAGCAGGCTCCAAACTCTCCTAATTAGAAACGTCTTTTTGTTTGGACTGAACTGAGATAACAAGGCCAGCACAGTATTAAGGAGTAAGGAGGTGCAGGAAATGTCACACCTAGTAACAGGACACAATACAGCTGATGTAGCTAGGGGTCACGACTCCACGGAAAATCTGGGATTTTAGGTTAGCAAGCTTTGAGCCCAGTGAGAAAGGTGAAAACAGACTTCTGGCAGGCAGAATTCTCTTCTTCCAACATGGTCTTTAATGGGCCTGTTGAACTGTTATCATCCAACTATAAGAATATATTTGGGGTTCTGTCTGTTTTTAATAAACACCAATGTTGCTTTAGAAAAAGGATTAGTATCTAAGGTTGACGACATACTTCCTAGTTTGCTTTTCTCGTCTGGTATTGGTGATGGTCGCTAAAACATGACTCACCACATAGGAAAAGTAGGAAACAGAGCAACACCAAACACCACACAAAGCAAGAGGAGGTGTTACCAGTCCCTTCCCCTGATGGTGGCAAAACGCTTGGGGATGGGAAACTGTGTAAGAGGTAATGAAATGTTTCATTTCCACAGCCACTTTCACATCAAAGACTATACAAGAAGATTATTTTTCCCATGTGTTGCTCACTACTGCAGTGTTGGCAATTCCAGTATCACCAGATGTTTCCATAGAACTACCATCTACAATATTTTGCCAACTGGGAACAGACAACCTTGGAAGTGTCAAGAATCAGACCATCAAGGCCCATCTGCCTTTCAGGAACTGCTGCAATGTGACGTTAACACCCAGGTTCTTGTTGCCACTGGCCCAAGACATCAGCATGCTGAGCAGCACTTTTATTTGGGATGTCCATTTGTGCCCTTTTGCGTTGAGGCAAGCAACTAGCATAAAAAAAAGCCCTGCTGCTGAAGAAATAAATGTACCTGGCCCAGTGTCAAAGCACCACCGGCCACACAAACACTGCAGACGGCAGGCAATTATCAAGCTTAATTTTAATCACAGAGATGTTGAGTTCCTCACGGCAACCCATTGGTTTATTAAACCCTTGGGGCAGGCAGCGCTAGGGTGGACGACACTCCCCCTTCCCGCGCGGAGTGGGAAGGCCAGGTAGGGCGGGCATCCCCACGGGTGCCTCGGGGAACATCACAAGGCCCTTTCGGAGCTGTTCCTCGCCCCTGGGGCAGGCCCTAGCAGGCCTCCCTTTCCCGCGGGGGACAGCCCCCTCTGGCTCAGCTCACCCCGCTGGGCGGCGGCGGCCGCTCAGCCCAGCCCAGCACCGCCCGCCCACGGAGGAACTGCGCTCCCTCAAGCGGAGCCGGACAGGGCGGTGGGCGCCTGCGCACTACTCCCCTTCCCCACACTACCAGCTCCCCGTAGAGATCCGCGGGGCGCTGGGGGAAGAGAGCGTTGAGCGCTTCCTCCAACCGCAGCGGCACTTCGTGGATTCGGTAGTACTCCGCCGCCTCCTGCCGCAGCCCCAGGAGCCTCTGCTGCTCTTGCTGTCGCCGCCCGCCGGGATCCATGGCAGGGCTGTGAAGGCCGCAAGCCGGGCTGGCTGCTAGGCGACGGCGGTGGCCAGCGCTCTCGCGAGAGTTGCGCGCCTTGCGGGGTGCGGCGCTCCTCGCCCGCCCGCCCCCCTGGGCGGGAGAGCTGTCGCCTTAGGGGCAGCCGCCGCCGTCTTTCGGTGAGCGGCGCTTTGCTCCCGCGGAGTCGCTGACGAACACCCCGGGCTCTGTCGGAGAGCCGGGGAATGGCTTGGTTTTCTTAATGCCGTGCGGTGTTCGCGCATCTCTCAGAGGCTGGTTATGGTCTTCCAAATCAGAATGCCTCGATCAGGTACTCTTTAGTTTTCAAAGTCGCTGAACAACAAAATTGTGTAAGATTATCGTCCTGAAAGAGAGACAGATTATGGTCTGCGGAACGTCTAGTGAGGATAACGCTGCAAAATGCCCCAGTAACTCTACTTCTGCGTTTAAAAGCCCTTTACCTTCAATGAAAAGAAGCGTTTCACAACCTAAATGATCATTTTTAGTCTGCAATTTCCTACAAAAACTTTCACTTTGTTACGCTGTTCATTGGTAATTTTGTTGAAGTAACTGAAAATGGAGATACTTAAAAAGCTGTTAGCTGCACACTTCCTCAGCGCTAAAATCAATACCGGTAGACCTTTTGCTCATTGTGTGTTCGCTTCTCTAGGTTGGGTGATAATGAAGAAAAATCCCTACTGAATCATTTTCTTTCCCTTTCACATCCCTTCAGAAATAGTACCGTACCTCTCCAGAGAGTTAAACCCTCTTTTTTTTTAAAGCTGTTTCCTCAGAAGAAGTTTCTAAACTGACACTACTTGTTCCTTGTGGAGAGGTGGCAGTGAATACCTTGTTAGATTTTTCCTCGTTCAGAACAGGTCAGCACGGTGGGCGACTGCTCCTCTGGGTACGTTACTGCTCAGGAGGGGCTCAGTGGTCGGTAGGCCGGGCAGCAGTAATGGTCTAGTCCCAGATCTGTATCACGTGCATGTGCTTGGCCTAGAAAGCTCTGGTTTAATTAAATATTCCTGGAAGGTCAGGCTTCTGGATGTAATAGTTCTGTGTGTGGTGCACTGAGGGTGTCACCATACGCTAGGTAATGGCACCCAGTGCCTTCTGATACATTTCAAGTGTCTCTAGATCTTTTTTTTCCCACCTTCTGCCTTTTAAAGGGCTCTAAATGCATCGATGCTTTCTGGAGAAACAGCTTCATGTATTGCTTTGTGAGTATTGATCTCCTGTCTGGGAAAAGAAACTTGTAAGCTTTACCTTTAGGGAAGGAATGAGCTGAAGCAGGTTGATGCTCAGTTTATTTAATAACCTCGCACTCTTCTTTTAAATAAACCATTTGAAATACTAGTGAGGATTCCCCTCAAATATTTATCATTTTTGGTTCATGATCAAGTGTATTGTGTGAATTATCTGTACGGCCATGTAATTTCCATTAACAGTAATAGTAATTGTAAGCATGTAGAAAGAGGGTGGCTTATCCTATGATCCTACCTATTATGAAGTAGTTAACTGATTAAGGTTAGGATACTGCAAGCCACTTCATACCATCGGTGAACTCTCTGCAACCCCATTATCTTCATTAGGCTTGTGTGGTTGTAATTAATTGGTGTTTAGTTAACAGTTGTGTTGAATGAAAAGAATTTAGTTCTATTTCTCTTAGTTTTATTGGCCCCATGGTGCTAACAGGCTAAAGTGTAATTAAAAACTCTCTAATCAAAGTATATGTAGCAAACCCCAAGGAACAAACCCAGCGAGGAAAAGCCCATGATTGGTGTGATTCTGGCCTTTGAGAAATGACTAGGTACAAATGACACCCTATAGTAGCTTTTTATTAGTGGGGTTTTTTTTTTAAACAATGAAGATGTTTCACTTATATCAGCATGTATATTTAAAATGTACACAACTGTCTGTATAAGCTTTCCTAGGCATGTCTAGTAACATCACATTTTGAAGTCTTTTTAACAGATTATCTCCCAAGGTCTTTTCGCATGTATAATATTTTGGATGGCTAGCAAAATGGGTTTTGTGTTTCGAGAGCAGCTGTATGTAATTTTTTATCACCTCTTGCCTTTACTGTAACTCTTATGCCAAGAAATAAATTATGATCAGCTATTCCTTGTTTATGTGCTGTATTATGTGCATTCCTTTCTTTGCCAGATGCTTTGTATCTCACTTGAGTATTTGTATGTGGTGCTAATCTGGGGCACTCTAAAACCAAGTATAATATGGCATGCTTAAGTGTCGCACAAAGGATTTGCTTTTTGCTGTTCTAAAATGTTACTTTAAAGATATAAACTTGCCCCTTAAATCAATTAAGATCATGGTCTCACTGCCATCTGTGTTCTTGTAGGATTTCACAGAACAGTAATGTGTGCTCATTCCACTGACAGGGTCTTCTTTTGAAGTCAAGTCTGAGTACATAAAAACTGCATGACATTTCCAATAAAATCAGGATTGCCTTTTTAGCTTAGTGATACAAATACTCTTGTACATCCCTGTTTTTGAGGCATTTTAATTTCTTAAATAACAAAGGCTTTTAAATTTCCTTTTGCACTCAGAGTGCTTCTGTAGTGTTTCTCTTAGTTCTTAATATTTTGTTTTCTCTAAAGGATAAAACTCCAGTGACACAGCTAAATATAACTTTATGTATAGGAGTAAATATAATCTTTGGTCCTAGGATGTGGACAAATGTAACATTTCGATTGGAGTTTGAGTCTAGACACAAAACTTTGAAGAACTTAAGTAATATATATCTTGGGTATTTTGAGATTTCTAACATTTATTTAGGGGTTTGGGTTTTTTTCTCCCCTCTCTCTGGCATTATTATTACTTTAATTTTCACAGTATTTATATAAGAGTTCATTTGCCCTGAGTAATCATTCTCCGCTCCAATGGCTACTTCAAGTTGAGTGGTTTTTAGTACTAATTTCTTTCTAAAGTTTGAGGATTCTTCCTGTGGGTCCGTTCAGCTCCTGCTGTGCAAGGGTGAGCCCAGCCTTCTCCAAAGGAGCCTGCTGAACTAAAGTCTGAGAGCCGATAGGCTTTGATTTATCATTCTAACTCTAAAGGTGTTTTGGAACTCATAGTACTTAAACATGAGTTTTTGAGCTGATTTTTAAGTTTACAGAAGAGTGTCCTCAGATTCCTATGATACAACCGCTTTTTGTGGTATGTAGATGTTTTTAACGTAGTACACAGGTTATTGATGAAGGTTTAGTCTTGGATAGTGGGAGTTTTCAAGTAACTGTTGTGAGCTTTAAGGCATTATTGAAACCTGCTTTGTTCAGGGACCTTGGCATGATGGATTATAGAGATTTTTATCAGTGTATTGTCAGTATCATGTTCTGAAATGTTAATAGTTACACATGCAGAGTCTGAATATTGCCAGGCTTTATTAAATTCATATTAAATATTTTCTGTGACATGAAAATAAAAATGTGAGCTCATATGTCAGTCACTGCATGTGGGGTATGAACTTAACTTCAGAGATGATGTGGCAACGTGGGCTTAACACATTTACAATTTATATGAGCCAGCAATCAAACTCAGAAATGAACAGTGAGGTGGGAAAGCAGAAACATGTACTTAAGTGTTCTAGTTCTGAAGCTGGGTAATTACTGCTAAAGAAAAACTTACTTTTACATAAATCAGCAGAGTTTATTCCTGTTCGTCACCTCTTTTTTAATGGTCTGAATGCTTTGCTTGATGTTCGGGTTTGAACCTGCAGTTCTAACAGCAGACAGTAAAAGCAATGCATTAGTAGGGAATTATTCTTTTCTACTTTTCTGACCTGTTCGTTGAAATAAGATTTCTTTCTGAAATGACTGGTTTGATATCTTTTTAAAGGCTCTGAGTGCCAAAACACCTGGAGTATTTTTGGTGAATTTTTCTATTCGTTAATCTCACTATAAAAAATTTTGCAGGCTTTTTTTAAATCTAATTTTTTATTTATTTCTTTTTTTTAGCTTTACCCTTCAGCCTTTGCATCTTCCTCTTTCCTTTTATAGCGGGTTAGAAACTCCCTGAATTTGATCAATTATTTGAGAAACAGTACTTGCCATTCCAAACCCTGAAACTTTTGGGGTGGTTGGAAACAATCTGTAGGTTATCTGTTACTGGTTAGCAGATCAAAGGCTTACATGACTGAGAAGTGAAACCCCACTGGTGCAGATGAACTGGTGATCTGTTGGGTACATGAAAAATAAAGTTTGAAATCAGAGTTGCTCAGAAGTAGGTCATAGTTGAAGTGAGTATTGTAATGAGTGAGATATAGTGTTAATTGAGTTGTTAAGTCCTGTAACTTGCTGACAGATTTCAAGAGTAGCCATTCTGTTTCTTTCAAGGAAAAGGGAAGCTGGTAGCAAAGGAGTTTAAGGAGATTTTTTTAAAAAAGGTAATTTTTTTCATTACTATTGATAGCTGTGGCTTTCCTGTATCCTCTGACATTTTTTTTTTTGTTTTAAACACATTTTTTGGACAAACTGAGTATGGAAGAAAAGGAAGAATGGCATTTTTTTCCCCCCCATGGTATATCTCCTGATTTTTACAACCTTAATCACTTGGGGCATGTCTTGAACTTTTAACCTTCTTTCCCCGGCACTGATGCTGTGAATAATGGACTCTCCTGCTTGACACATAACTAGATTGCAGTTCAAAGTGGATGTCACAAACACTATTGCACCATCTGGAGCAAAAGCTCGACTATCATTTTGGGATAAGCCCATAAGATCATATGAATTTATAACTGACTTCATTTTCCCCATTGCATTAATTTAGGTTTCTTTAATTTGAAAATATGTTTGGGTTTTTTTTCCTTCAAAAATCTTGCCCCCCCGTTGGTGGTGTATTTTGCACACCCCTCTAGTTTTTGCTATAAACAAGACTTAAATAGTTTCCCTGAGTTCCCTAGGGCTAGGGAAATGCTGTGTGAATTGTGGAGAGAAAATTTTCTATTTCCTTTGTTACATTTGTTTTCTTCAGTTCATGACTCATGTAATTTAAAAAAAAAAAAAGGAAAAGCAAATACTGCTCATATATATTCTTTAAAAAAATGCACATTTTTGAAGCTAGATGTGAGTGTAAACTGAAAAGCTTTTCAGAGTATGACTTCTGAAGAATATGTAATATTCACAGTTCCATTGAAATACTCAGCATATGTTTGAATAACATCCAGCTGATGCAGTGAAATACACCTTATTTATCTGACTGACATTACTACTTAGGGGTGCATTCATCCACAAAATACTGTTTTATAAATTCAGGGTACTGAATAAATTTTATTAAGAGCTAGTTCTGTGGCTTGTTTCAAAGTTCCAGATTTTGAGTGAGCTTGAACACCTTTGACTTCCACTGGAAGCAGATGAGATTTGTAAATCCACAGCATTTCTTACAGAATGGCTTAAAATTAAAGGGATCTGCGAGGTCAGTCTGGTGGGTTGCCAAATTTTGGGAAGATGTGTTACTACTGGGGAGATAGCCAAGCGTGGTGCATTTGCACAGGGCTAATAGAGACATAGGTATAACAACTGTTTCTAATACAATACTTCATTTTCTTCTTTAAGCATTGATAAACAGGTTTTGAGAATCAAATACATATGGGCAAATGTAGAAATATTCTACTTCTGAACAAGACTTGTTTTTTGAATATATTTTTGGTTCTATGTAAGGATTGAGACCTGTATCAGATAAGTAAGGCCATTAATGTGATGATCTTTAGACGAAAATGCTGTTCAATATTAACTCAGTATTTCATCCTAGAGCACAAGGGTATGGCTCTCAAACGAGTTCTCACAAAACTTGATCTTTCTTTCATGAAGCTATACTATGATGTAAATTACAGAATCACAACCATGTAGTTTGCAAGGGACCTCCTGAGATCATCTACTCCATCTCCCCTGCTCAAGCAGGGTCAACGCGAGCAGGCTGCCCAGGGCCACATCCAATATGGTTTTAAGTATCTCCCCAGAGGGAGACTCTGTAACTTCTCCGGTCCACCTGCTCCAGTGTTTGACCACACTCCAGCAAAAAGCATATTCTTGTCTTACATTGTATATGGTATTTTGTAATTTGTGCCCTTTGCCTCTTGTTTTGCCAGTGGTCACCATGGAGAGGAGTCTGGCTTCCTCCTCTTCATTCCCTCCCATCAGGTATTTATGTGCACTGATGACAGCCCCTTGAGCCCTGTCTTCAGGCTGGAGACTTACAGCTGCCTTCGCTTCTCCTGTTATGAAATGTGCTCCAGTGTCTTAATCTTCTTTGTGCACTGCACAGAACTCACTCCAGTAAGTCTCTCTTCCTTGCATTAATTGCATTGATGGCAATATATTAATGGAAAAAAGTTAATGGTTTGACAGAGCATAACTGGAATTGTGCTTTAGAGTGGAATTCAGTGTCACACTAAATTTCAGTCAGGATTTGTATATTTATTAAATGTGCATGTTACCCTGCATTTAATGACAGGACAAGGGGGTAAGGATTAAAACTAAAGGAAGGAAGAAAGGTTTAGATTCGGTATTAGGGGGAAGTTTTTTACAGAAAGAGTGGTGAGGTGCTGGAACAGGCTGCCCAGAGAAGTAGTGGATGCCCCATCCCTGGAGGTGTTCGAGGCCAGGTTGGATGGGGCCCTGGGCAACCTTGTGTAGATCCAGGCCTGGAGGTTGGTGGCCCTGCCTGTGGCAGGGGGGTTGGAGCTCTATGATCCTTGGGGTCCCTTCCAACCCAGATCATTCTATGATTCTATGATTCTACCCACTGAAGATACTGCCTACTGGGTGTATATTACATTGATTAGGAATGTCCTGTGATACAGGACCGCTCCTTTCTAGTCTCCATTTCTTACAAATAGCTTCTGAAAGCAACATGAGGGGAGGAACTGATAGAATTTTTTTGCCAGAAAACTCTCTAGAACTGGAGGATGATAGTGCAGCTTCAGTTGTACATTTTGTGAAACGTACCTTAAACAATGGAAGGACAGTATGTAAAACTCATCAGGCTTCTGCCGGAAAGCAATCGGTACACCTAATATGTCCGTCATAAAAATCACCACTTTCCTAAGCAAAGAAAGAGGATATATTTAATGTCAACTGCTGATCAAGCCAAGAGTAGTACCAAACACATGTCAGAGTATAAAACCTTTATGTTTGACTGTGCCTGTTTGTTGATACTCAGTTCCTGGCTCCATTTGTGGGGCGGGAAGCAGTCCATCACACACAACCTAGAGCGTTCAGGCAGTGCAGGCTGTGTACAAGTAAGTAATACAATGAAATGCTTACTACTGCTTACTACTGCTCTGTTTTAAAGTTTAATGGTATCCTAGCACTTCCAAGCTTAAATCCTTACAGCACTATCAGACCATCTACTCTTAACCTCCTCTGTATAGAAACACTGCATTGTTTTTTGGATATGATCTACAAATTGGAAGATTTTTAGCTTTAATTTGAGATGAATTGCTGCCTGCTTGCAGGAAAATATCTTAAATAGTGTAGCTCTGAATTAGTAATTGTGTCTTTTAATTCTACCCATATTCTGTGAGCAATGACTATAAGAAGCAAGAAAAAGAGGACAGGAACATCTTAAATTCCCTGGCTACTTGTCAGAAGATAGTAGAGCTTTCCTTTTGTGTCTCCTATTTATAAATGGTCATTTTTTCAGGACTGCCATGAAGTAATGGGAGTTCATTGAAAGGCCATGTTGTTTCAGGACAAGCATCAGTAGCAATTACCACTTCCAGCTTTTCTCTAGAAGTGTGAGTTTGTGTAAAGGGCTCCATAGTCAGACTGCTAGCCTAAGCTTGAAACAAAGAGACATCAGTTATTCTCAGTTTCCTGTGTCACAATTCTTCATGTTGAAGTTTTAGAGAGAATTTACGCTCGATTTTTGGCAAACAAGTTGAGGGACTTTCTGTTGGAAAAAATGGAGCAGCTACTGAGTTTTCAAACTGTACTTATGACAAGAGTAAGAAGAAATGGTATTTCACATGTCTGCAGACTCCTTTTACTTCACTGCTGTAAAACATTCTGTCATCCAGCAAACCTTTACAGTAATTCTGAGTGATTTATATAATGCACTGTTGTGGTTTTGCATGGCAAGGTTCTGGTGGATTTAGAAATCACTGCTTAATTGAATGCCTACACCAGAACTCATTCAGCTTATCAGTGAGCAAGCCCTATTGCATGCAGCTCTGTATAACAAAATGTAACCATGAAATTAGTTCCAAACCAGTACTTCAGTTTCTGAATTATTCAGTGTATAAACAAGTTCTGCATCTGGTTCTCTACTTCATGGAGTTAAACTTAGTGTAAGACTGGTGCAATTACAGTGCAAGATTGGAGCCAGGATCTCTCCAGATGTCAGCGACGCTGATTTTGGGGGCTTGTAATCTTGTGACACTACATAAAACAGCCATAGTGTAGTTGCCTATGTTGGAGTTCCTTACTAAAGAATAAGGAATTTCCCTATGGTGGTTCCTCAGCAACTCATGTGTGAATAGCCTGTAGTGATGATCCAGCTCTCCATGCTTTTCACAAAACTCTAAGAAGCTTCCCAAAGCTATTTATTCTTTATGGAATTGGTGTTAAAAAGATTTTATGGTTATGGTTTTGGCCCATTATTGGTGACAGTGCATATGGAGTATAGAGAAAATGTGATTTTTGAAAACTCTACAGGATGAAGTTTTTTTGTGGTTTTTTCTGATTTTGCTCTGATAAATTTTACATGTGTAGACTTTTTCTTGCTTACTTGTACTGTCAATTAAATGGAGATACTGATTTCATACCTACTTTTGTGAAAAAAGCATGATGTGTTTGGGTGTGCTCTTGAACTGCTCGTCAGTGTGTAACTTCATGTGTTTGTTAAGATGAAGAAATGAGTTAAATACTGACCCAAACCAGTTCTGTTACTTTAATTGTACTTAGAGTGTGATATTTGCATGACCTTTTTGTGGTAGAGCATTTTTCTATCCACTATTATTTCATAAAACAACTGAGCAGAGCTGTACATGGTCTTGTTTGAGTATCTGGGAAGTCACTTGCTACCAAGTGACTAAATCAGAAGAAGGGCATTAAACTTGCAGCACTGTTCAGGAACTCCACACACTTCTTCAAACTATTCCAGGCTTTTCCTCAGCATTTTCTGTATATAGACAATATTTTAAGATTTCAAAGAAATTGCATTTGTTTGATTTCTAAGAAATGGAATAGGAAATGGGGAAAATGCAAAGGAGGCAACTATATAATGTTGTTTCCAAAGTTGAAGTAAATGACATAAAAACCCAAAGTAAATGAGATAAATAACTTCCTTATATGAATTGGGATGTGTGTGTTTATGTGGTTTAGCTTCTTAAGAAAGTAATGAAAATATAAAATATGCTGAAAGTGGTGCTTATAAAGCAAGATCATCCAGGAGAGCTACCCACTGTGTACTTTCTATATATACACACAGATCCATCCATATATAGGGGCTGCTTCTTTTTTGCCTCCTTGTTCTTGAACTTCACTAAGAGCTTTCAATTGCTCTGACATTTTCAGCCAAGGAAGTAATAGTTGTTGCTGAGCAGTATTCTACAGGCAATTATCTTATCTGATCGTTGGAGCAATCCCCACTAGAAAGGAACCAATACGATCAAGTTAAATCATTACAGAAAGGCAAGAGAAACAGAAGGAGGAACAAATAGAGGGAAAAGGGGCTCATCTCATTAACGGGTGCCTGTGCTGCAGGGTTCAGAACAGCAGACAATGAAGTTAGCCTGTAAGACAAAGCTGTGGAATTGCCTCTCCTGTAGCTGTTGACAGGTCTGAATCCTCTCTTCCAGAGCCCATTGTGACTATAGTTCGAGGCACCTGCAGAAAATGTGGCAAAACTAGGCAGGGAGCATGAGCTTTTCAATAAGCTGTCACCTCTCTCTCCCTTCACCCACTCCTCTAGTTCCCAGCAGGAGAGGAGAAGCCATACTGAAGAACTAGACTGGAAAATAGTCATGTGATGGGAAAAGGGTTGGATATAGACACCTTACTGTTACCAACTTTTTCAGCCTTCTGTGATTCAGCTTTTTGGGCAACTCCTAAAGAGCATTTCTTCTTTTTGCTGTTTTTAAGCTAATGAGCTCTGAAAACATACATCCTTGCATAGACAGATCACTGTATGATTGTGGTCAACAAATACATTTAAAAATATTTATATCTTCCTATTTCTGCTCTAAAAAGAATTATATGGAATTTGTTTTCCCTAATTCACTGGTAAACAATGAGTAGCATGCTGCCAGAATTAGCTGCTTACTTGCTCTCATAGGTATCTGGTGTAGTCAGAAGGTATGGCCTTCTGATTGTTCTTGTCAGGTGCTGTATAGAAGTGCAGTCCTTCTCCCTTTGTACTGAGGTCAGGGTTGAGGGGCAAGGCTTAAGACAACCTTTAACAAACTGAATGAACAGGAGTAAGGTGTATAGCCAAGCTGCTTTTGGGGTTCTTCCCCCCACCCCCCCAATATGGCATTTACGTGGCTAGGAAACAGTTGGGGACCTGAACCTCTGGGTATGTCAATGTCAATAGTGTTATTTCAGTTTCTAATACATGGATCTGAGAAAGCAGATAACCTTCCATTGACTGCAGAGCAAGTCTAATGAGTTGGGTTTTGAACCAACATCTTCAGGACTTTCATTCCAAGTACCTTATGTAGAAGATACTTTTGTACTTTAGAAGGCACAAGTGATAGTCTGTGCAGCTGTAACATAATGGAATGATTTCCTAACAAATGAAAAAAAATCTTTGGTGAAACGAAACAAAAGTGTTTCTAGTAACATATGGTTGTTACAGATTGGGAGAGCTAATTCCAAAACCTAAGGTAGTATAGCCTTTGTCTGACCTAAGGGAACAGCCCCAGTGCTGTATTTTGTAGGTTCCACTGGAGGAAGAAAGAGCTAATAGGTTTGAAGGAAATAAAAGGAACATGGATTGGGGTATGTTCATGGGACTTAGATAAAGTATTTGAGGACCGGACACCCTTCCAAGTCATGTCCAGTTTTTATTAAAAAGTATGTTTGTAATTATTTCATTTTCTTGTGTCTCTTATCTCAAAAAAACTGTGTGAGGATTTTGGTTAAGTACTGATAAATTATGGAAACTCTTCAGTTAAAAAAAACCTGCAGAAAAAAATTGAGTGCTAATAAACTGTCTCAGGGCTACATACTCTTCTATATAAGAATAAATAACTTTTCACACATAAATTGCTGTCAGTGGAGACTTAATTAAGGTAGGTCGTTAATATGCCTGAGTGGTATTTTTTGATAATCTTCTGTCAAAGGTAATGTGCAAAGATTAAAGAAATCACAAGGAAAGAGGAGGACAGAATATTCTTAGACATTCATCGTTTTATGGAGCATTTCATAGCTCCAGGAAAGCATTGCAAGTTTACAGGATTAGGTACTTATTTTTGGGTGTAACAGAAAAGAACAAAAATACAATGAATACACTTACAACAATCAGATTAATATGTGATTGTGTATCTCTCTTGTTGCAGTGTGGGTTATGCATACTTTCCCTTTCAGATGTCCCCTTGGGCATGTTGCAGGTAAGACTGCATTTAGTTGTTTGTTCACTCAACAACACGCTCCCCAAAAGGCAAGAGTTTGTGTCTGATTGTTTAAGACCTTGCTTCTGCATTGAACGTGTCTAGTTCCCTTGGAAAAACATTCTCCACATCCCCATCCCCCTTTAGAGAAAACAAGTGAACTATTCATGCAAAAAAGTGTGTGTGTGGTTGGGAGAGTGGGGGTGTGTGCAATGCCACCGACAAACCCTATTGAAATGCATTGGCTGTTCATTTACATTCACACTTTTTTTAATAAAAATGTTAACTAATGATGTTAAATGCTTTGCCAAAGGTCTTGGCGGGTCAGTTGCCGAAGTGCCATTTCTGCCTAATTAGGGCTCTTGTGGCAGCCCAGGGGCCTCCTGATGCAGTGGGTGACAAGCCGGGAGCTGACAGCTTCAATCGGCTCCAACAGGAAGGTTGGGCTGGTCATGTTTTCTAACTCAGCCAGGTGTTAGCTGAATGTAGGGGGGGTCTTGGCCAGACCTGAGCATTCGTTTGATCTTCCTTTCTTTCACTTGCTCTATTTTGAGCTCTTCCCTTTGCCTGTCCCGTCTTGTGTCAAGGTCAAGAATGAGCTTGACTAAATCAGCAATTTCATTTATCTCTGGGAGATCATTAGCAGTCCTTCTCCCTCCCCAAATAAATCTTAGGCACTGGTGCAGAAACAGCACTGGTTCCAGAAACCAGGCACTGGGCAGTCCAGATATGAAAAGGAGAAGGAAAAAATGCAGATTCTTCCATAAATAAAAGCTTTGTACTTCCCTGTTCCTTATCATTAATGTATTTTAAGTATCCCTATCAAAACACCCTGAATAACTCTCAAAAACATAAAATATTTCCACAATCACAAAAAAGTGCCTAGAACATGTTTAAAATTTTATTTCTTCACTACTGTAGTAGAAGTGTTTTCCTAAAAAACAAGAAAAATCAGAATAATAGAATTTTCCTTTGTCATCACCTGTTTCATAGTAGCACACTGACCGTGTTCATGTGTGGCCTCATGCTTTTGATAGTTGGCCAGTTTTAAGTGTCTTGACAGCTGATGACTTTGAAATCAAATTATCAACATATTGGGGAATTGGCTTTTTTTAAAAATGGATATCTTTGCTTGGTTATAGCATTTTGACTTCAGGTGAGTTATGCTAGTTTATGTTAACGGAGAAAATAGCCCTTAAAACATGAACACATTGCTGATCATCCAAGAAATGGCACAAAGCATTAGACTGATCAAGGTTGAACTAATTTACCAGATTTCTTTAGTCTAAGATGAATCTAACTTTCAGAAGACGTTCTGTTTTGTTTCTTGGGGATTGTTTTCTGGTTCTTACAACTAGATTTCAGACTTCTGAGTTTAATCTGATAAATGTAACTGTTCTATTTACATAAAAGTCACTAGGGAAAGGAATTGCTTTGGCATCTATGGAGCAAAACCACTGCTGAAGTAAAAGGTAGCAGTTGGGTAATAACAGACAACTGGTTAATAATGCTTAATAATATTAAGAACAAGAAACGAATAAAGGAAATTATTAAAGGAAATAGGGTGTGGGGGTTTGGGGTTTTTTGTTTTGTTTTTTGTTTATTTTTAAACAGCAGGCTGTAGTAGGAAGCACTTCCATCTTTTCTTATTAATGATGTTAAACACTTCTTTTTTTTTTTTCTTTGCCTTTATCTCTGATCCAAAAGACTGCTCAATAGAAATTCAACTCTGGAGAGAAGAAATATTCTTCTCTTGTATTCAGCAAAATTGTAGCTGTAAAACAATAGAAAATTGGAACTGACAGCTGAGAAGCAGTTTTATTTTATGAGAGCAATAACAATGGAAAAGCAATTCCATTGCAACAGTTTAATAAAAATTAATTTTCAGTGGTGACAACTAATACAGTGTCAAGACATTCCAATTAGGCAGACCTAAAAGTTCTGTTACATAGTTTATTAAGACAATATTCCTATCTTTCAGAAGAGATTAATACTGAAATAGGGAGGTAATGCTGGGACATGTGTTCCTTTCAGGAGAAAATGTAACTAGACAAAATAAGGAATCACATTAGTCAATATCTTGCTTGATCTACTATCAGGCTCTGTAGCACACATCTGATTTTCATTGCATTGTCATAAAGAGAACTTGGCATGCAGGTCAGTTGCTGGCTATGGGGCAAGCCCAGGGGTAATTTCCAGAGGGGATGTTTTTTTCTTTAGATAAATATTTTGGAAAAAACTAGTTTTCCTTGTGTTGTGAATGTGGAGCTATTTCATTGATACCTGTAGCCATGAAACTGTTCTGCTGGCTGTTCCTGCATTACTAATTTCCTGCAGTGTAAAAGAGATTTAGCCTTCTATTCATAATGTTGACTGTTTTTGGAAAGTTGGTGACAATGACAACGCACAGCCTTGTTGCCAGATAGTTCTAAATGAGTATTTTGATTATGGTAATACTATAAATGCCAATTACCAGTTTGATAATACCAAATCATAATTGTCTGCATTCTGTCCTCATATGTAGATTGACTTGGTGTCTACTGTCATAAAATAGGTAGATACTCAGAAGTTTTCAGAAATGTGTGTATATCTGAAAGAACAGGTAATTGGGTTCTGTTGCATGCTGAAAAAAATTATTTGCTCTTTGTGCTATAGCATGCAAACCAGTTACTGAAACATGTACAGATCATACATACATTTTTAACATCTTTAAAGTGCAGTTCCTGGAACGGTGAAGCTGTGATGAGAAGTTATTCAAATGATGAAAACAGTTATAAAATGCAGAACTGTGAAGGTAATGCTGGTTTATTTAAAACACAGTTGCTGAAATCTGTCTTTGTCTCCTTACTTCATTATATCCACATATTGCTGCATGTCAAACAGCCTAAAATGTATAATTCATGAATCTTAAGATGGGCATGTGGGGAGGACAAGGCTACTCTACAAGCAAATTTCCTCTGCTCTGTACTGTTCTGGGAGATGCCCAGAACCTCATGCTGCCATAACTTCCTCCAGACTATGTAGACTTGCACTAACCTGCAGCATACATCAGTCCAAGCTTCCTACCTTGCAGTTTATCTTCATAAAATAGACAAGGTGAATTGATCCAATGAGAGAGAGTCAGTTTTTGCTCTGAATTTCCTTTCCATTTATAAGAGTCAGAAATGTTTCTTCATGAGCTTACTCTTGTAGCCTAAAATGCATGCCCAAGCTGAATATTCCTCTTGTAAAAGCTTACTTGATTCCTTTTTTTTTTGTGACTAGGTAGTTCATGTGTGCATTGTTCCGAGAAGTTTTTTTCATTATTTCCTATTGATTGTTACAATTTTTTCTTTTTTCTTTTTTTTTTTCCCCTGTGGAGGAAGGATAAACCCCTGTACTGAAGTGTTTTGTATATGAATATGCAATAAAGTTATGGCTGGTTTACTCAGCCTGACCTACAACAGGAAGGCATGTACAGGTAGGAAGAATTCTGCTTTCCTGCAATAGTCTGCACTGCTCCAAGCAATTGCTCTTGCTTCTTGCAAGGTAGATGTGAGTGTTGCTCAGAACTGGTCCTTATTTTAGATTATAGCTGACTATTAGGAGTAGTCATGACCTTGGAGATACAGTGTGTGTTAGCAGTTACCGACTTGCGCATTAGAGGAAGGTAGTGCCAGTCACCTTCTTAATAGAGTCCTTTTAATTCTTTTGCAGTTTAGGGCAGGAACAAACTGTGAGGCCTGATCAATGACCCATGAATCCAGTGAAGATTCACCCACTGACCTGCAGTTAGCAATAATTCAAGGCTTTAATGATTCTATATTTTTCCACTCTTTTCATGTTTTCAATCTTTTATTTCTATCTTCATATCAGGTCAGGAGAATCCATCTGTTAAAGCTAAATACAGTGACATGAGGTCTGAAAAGGTCAGGAAGAGAACAGATTTCTTTCCTCCAGATGGAAGCTTTAAAACAACAGGGAATAATTACATATAAATGCAAGAATGCTCAGGTAACTGATCGGATTTTATCTGCCTGATCCTTGCATGATGCGAATAGAAGATCGACCTGTCCCTGAACTCTCTTGGCAGCTTCACGGAATGACTTAAACGAGATCAGCTAAAACGATTATACTAGATGGGTTTTAATGATTAGTCAAACCAATTTATCAGCTTGTTTCTCATTGGTACTTTCATTCCACCACAATACACTGGCTGACTTTACAGACTGGCTGCATCTTGTTGACAAAACAGTTTAAAATTTTGGAGGTATGGCTTTTGAGTTTAATTGATAACTTGTTTTATAAAATACCTACACATGTGACATGCATGTTGTGATGTATCAGCAGTAGGCAGTCATTGAGTTAAGCTGCTGGAATTCTTCTTGACTTCTTAAGAATGATTTTTTTGGCAACATTAGGTTAAAATGTTAGAAAGCTAACACTGAAACAGGCTGGAGCCTTCCAAGCTCACAAAAACATCCATTGTAGTAAAGACAGAGTTAAAGAGGGAAAATCTGTAATAAAATGAGTCTAAATGTTCCCACCCTGATCTTGAGTATCTGGAAAGATAAGAATAAAAAACCCAGAGTGCTCTATTGTTTTCATCTAAACTTTAGGGGGCCTGTTGAGGAAAGAGGATATTCCAGCTGAACATAATAGAGCAAATTCCAGAATGATTAGAGACTGCGATGTCTAATTAATTAGCTTTTGTGGTAGTTAATTAAGTGGTCAAGAGTAGTATATGAGGCAATAAAGTCTGCTTCTAGCATTTAGCAGAGCCAAAGGTTATTTATAGGGTACTGACAGTGATGTAATTCTATTATACTGCAAAACTTGCACAGAAACATGTTCATTAATATGGTTTAAGATTTGTAACATTTTTAAACATGAGAATCACAGTTAAGGCCATTAAAAAATCTGTAGTGAACACTCGGGCAAAATTACTCTGTATAGACCCATGTTCTAAGTTATTCTCACAGGTTTGCATCCCTGAGATTTAAAATTCAACCTTGCATCAGTAAAATGAGCAGGACTTAGCCCAAAGGCAGAAATAACTTGCCTCATAAGGAACAAAAATGGGATTTTTTTTGCTATTCTTAGTAGTTTTCATGTTATATATAAAAATCATAATAAAAATAAGTGCACGGGCTTTTCTCCAGGATTGCTTCTTACATTTCTGAGTCTAAACTTGTGGGGTTTTTCAGTGATTCCCTGATGTTTGAAGTTGCAAAAGCACTAAGATTTGTGGATATAAACCTTCAGAGTATCTCTAAGGCTTTTGTAAGATTGCTTGGAGTATCACTGTAAACTCCTGGACATAAGTTTTAAATTTCTTGCACGTATGCATGCAGTAAGCTGAAAAGACTGAATATTACTGATAGCGTTGAGATGTTACTATTGACTCTTCACTGTTGATTGGCTAGTGGGATGATAGCATGAAGGCTGTGTAACTTCCCACAAGTGCCATTTTATTTGACATCAGGATTGGGTAAACAGTCCTGGAATGTAAGTTCAGTCTCCTTATGGATAAATGGAAAGAGAGAGATTCCGACTTGGATGTTCTTCATCCTTAATCTTCCTGAGGAAAGCCAGGTCAGATACATAAGGCCCCCTGCTCGCTTCAGAAGAGTCTCTTGCATGTAGAACAACAGATTGCACCAGTGTTCAGTGTCTTCACGTATGAACCTCTACGAAGTGTGCAGCCATCATGTTCCCAGGACCCAGTCATGAGTGGGCTGAGTGCCAGCCCTGACACGATGCTATAATGCTAGCTTGCTTAATAGGGTTGCACATCAGATGGCACACTTGGGTCCTGCAGGGACAGAAGGCAGAGGTCTACAGGGAAAAAGAACAGGAAGAAATGAAGTGGATGGAAAGAGCACATCAGGTGGCCATCACCCTACAGTGACTTGTATGGAATGGGTAAGTGCTAATAGGTGATACCAATCCTGTACCTTTTCCATACAAAGACTTTCCCAGATATGCGTGGTTTTTCCATTTCTCTATCCAATACAGAAACTGCACAATGTTCCCTTTTCAGTTATCTCTCTTTTTATTGAGATCTTCTGCAGCTTGTGGTAATACATTTCTTTTCTTTCTTCTTTTTCTATTATTCACAGTTAAAGACTTGTACTGTATCTTCAAACCTTTCTGATAGATTCCACAGAGAAGAAAATGATTCCGGGGAAAAATCTTTGAATGCATTTTTTGAAAAATATTAGGACTAAAGCTACCTTAAAACTCCCTGCAGGTTTAATGAGAGTGCCTGTTAAATTTTCTGGGTTTAGAAGAATAATTTGCTAAACAAAATCCCTGCAATCGTACCTTGGTTGCCTATCTTTTTTTCTTTTAAACTTCAGAATAAATGAAAAATTGATCTGTATGGTCACTGAAACATTAAATTGTCTTATCTGTCGCTTGTTCAACATTGGCTTCTTAAAAGGGAAAACAACAATCACAATCAGCAGTTTCTCAGTGCCTAGAAGAAAATAGAAGCTATAAATGGACAGATGAATTATGTGCTTCCAGTGGTTTTCAAGGGAAGCATTTACTGAGGGAGAAAATTGTTTTAATCTTATAACAACTAAGGAGTGTAGAGTTTGTAAAAACATGGAACACCTACACATAAACTTAATTTTTGTTGCATAGGAACATATACAAAGTAGCTTTCAACAAAAATGGTTGGGGAAACAAGCTCTTTCATTGTTTGGTATGCTATTTTATATCTTTAACAAATCTCTCCGAAACACTCAGGGAAACCTAAACACAGTGGGCTAGTTGAGTGTTCAGCTGTTAGTGTATTAAAAAAAAGAATCTTCTTTTAAAATGGAAATAATTATAAATTTGGGTCACGTGATGTGTATCCTTTCTTATTTTGAAAGAAAAGAGAAAAAGAATAGGAGGAAGCTAGACTCAAACCCAAACAAAGAGCAGCCTCTGCATTCTTGTTTTTTCATTTCCCTGTCCTATGTCTAATTCTAAATTTTGCTAAGGATCCACTGAAGCAAAATACAGACTTGCAAACCTTCCAGTAGGAGGCATGGATATCCTCTTTGATTAATTAGTCGTAGCCATTAGGGCACCCTCTCCCCGCTTTTCTCTTGTCCAGCTGTTTTCAATTCAATAGCAGAATGAAACCAAATAAATTCTGGGGAGGGATAAAATCAGAAAGCATTCAAGAATGAAACTTTTCTTTCTCTCTTGGAGAAATTAAATAAAGTACTGGACGTCCAAAATAACCATAAACTATCAGTTAATAAAGACAGAAATGCAATATCCGAATCCTTTGTTATAATGGGAACGTAGTAGGAATGATAATCTGATCCTTAAAACTAAGCTGTTTCTTTGACTGCAAATCTAGAAGGCTAAAGAAAGTTACCCCTTTTATTGGTATTGTGATAATGTCCTATGCAGTGTAATAATGAGATTTTCCTATATCTGCCCTCTGTGCTGGACTGGGAGAACTGCTTTACCTCCTAGAAATACTGGGAGAGTGGGGAGGGAGAAAAGAGAGGTTGTTGAGGACGAGGAGGTGAGGATGTTCTTTTGGATTTTGTTCCAGTACATGTAAAGCAGGGGACACACAAAGGCAATGTGATATATAAAACACAGATTTTTGCATGAAATGGCTTATCTGCCAGACATTTCCAATGATGTTTTCCCTTCTAAGTGGAATCATGTGGATGTGTGATTCAAAGCTGGACCAGAAGCGTAGATGCCATTGTTTTTCCCCCTGATGTTAATGTAGATGTGTAAGATTATTGGCAGAGCTCCGGAAAAAACCTAAAAAAGAAGTGAACTGGTGGGAGCATTTATAGAAGGGAAGTTTTGTTCTGGAGAACTTGTTAAGGTCTTCTAAGCTCTTCATACATGCAGGGTATGTCTTTATGTACAGCTAAAATGCCAAGCTAGTACCCATCTAATTTGCTTTGGTGAAGCCACATTGTGGAAGGTAGATACAGCCTGAGACTCCACTAGTACAATCACTTTGAAGACCGAGTTCAGTTCCTTAAGGGTCAGTGAAATAACTGTACCAAAAGCTCCTTGTAGCTGGTGGTCACACGTGTGAATATATTCACGTTGATCCAAAGGCAGTGAGTGGAATAGTAAGGGTGAAATGTGGCAAATAAAATCAAGGAGTTGTGGGAACAGGAAAGCTCAAGTTCCTGAGTGGAAACTGATAACTAAGGATTCAGAGCCTTTGTGGAATTTTGACAGCTGTCACTGCCCGTGAATGCCCAGGTTCATTTGACTGTAGGAAAAAAGAGAGTGAGCGATACCTGCAGGGGATGTTTCTTGTTTCTCTTCGATCAGAAATAGACGTCTGCAACAGTAGTTGAGAATGCTGTAAGTAGAGAGGAAAAAGAGAAAGAAGGTACATATCCTGTTCTGTACAACAGTATTGCTGATAGACTGCTATAGAAGCTCAAGCAAGGGGTTAATTCGTGACTTTTCAGAAAATTCATACAGTTCTCACATGCTGGGGGGACCATTATTCATACCTACCCATCTGAAACATACTTTGAATTCTTAAAGTATTTCATATGATCCTCGAATGGTTTGGGTTGGAGGGGACCTCAGAGCCCACCAAGTTCCACCCTGTGCCATGGGCAGGGCCCCATCCAACCTGGCCTTGAACCCTGCCAGGGATCCAGGGGCAGCCACAGCTTCTCGGGGCACCCTGTGCCAGGGCCTCCCCACCCTCCCAGGAAAGGATTGCATCCTTATTTCTATTTTATATCTTTCTGGTAACCTATATATTTGACTCTTTTAATTTTCATATCTTTTTTATGACACATTGCCACTACTTACTACCTTATATGATGGACAGCAAAACATACTCCATATAAAGGATGTTAGTATGAATTAGTATTTTAAGTTTTAAGCAGAATGTCTCCTTGGGATTTATCTACTGTCACATATAAAATAACATTATTATTTTAATTGTATTTGAATATTTGAGATAGGGTGGACTATATATTGTTTCTTACCTTTTTTGTGTTTTCACCTTGAGATGTAATGAAATAAAAAAAAAAAGCACAAAGATTTTCCAGCCTAGCAGATATTTAGGGTTCAGTACATAAAGAATAATGCAATTGCACATTGCTAATAGAGAGCCAAGCAATGTAATAGGAATGACTGATCTTTAAGATCAGAGTCCTCCTTACATGTAAGGTCTGTGGTGTTCATGTGTGGCAAAACATTTAACGCTTTAAAGAACAGATGTTCCAACAAGTATGATTTAGGGGTTAGTGGTTGTTAGTAGAGATTCTGCCAAAGGGAGTTCTTCTGTCAAATAAACAGTAAGATACTAATTATTGTAAAGGTACAACCTATCTAATTTTTTCATCAGCCTTGTTTTACTTGATTTTGGCTTTTTGAGAAAAATTGTTAAAATATGCTAATTTATAATGCCTAATTTATAATGCCTCTCTTAATGCAGTGCTATTCCTGGTTCTATGGGAATGCCACAGAGGATCATGTGCATCAGTGGAAGCCTGCTGCATCCGTCAGTGTGGAATAAATGGTACATAGACCGTATAGAAGCTCTCTACAGAGGTATTTCTCAGTTCTTGGTCTGCCTTAGCATAGTTCTAAAGGTGATGAAAAATCAGGCCAGAGAAAGGAATGTTAGGAATAACTGAGCTTGTTAGCAAGACTGTCAATGAAATGCAGTGGGAAGGTGGATTATGAGGAAAGGAATTAAACTCGTGAAAGAATTCAGAAAATCAGAGTTTGTAAATAACTGCAGCCTTGAGGCTTTTAATATGTCAGTCACTGGCCTTCTCCACTGAGAGCAGCTAGAATGTTTACAGTGATTTTTTTGGGTGGATGGCATTTAAAACCTCAGCAATGAAGTACTTGCCTTTTTCATTTTAAGTAACTGCATACAAAAATGTGTTTATGAAATGTAATTTTTGATTGCCGCAAAGAGAGACTCATAAGTAGGCATAAATCAGTTCACAGTGTTACCTTCACCATAAGTACTTCCTTATTGCCTTTATTTTCTGTAGATCAAGGAGAAAAAAAAAGATCAGAGTTCATGTGGTTGTTTCTATGTCTTCAAGAACTGACCAGTAATAGCATAAGGGAAAATGCAGGGTTGACAAAAGGTTTCTAGAGGAAATACCAGACAGATCTCTGGGTTCTCATTGTCTCTCTTTCTCTTGCAGAAATTTAATGAGAAATCTAAGCCTATAAACACAGACCTCTTCAGTCTCTGGTCTTCAGACATGTGAGATTCCATGTGCAGGGGCACACGCTTCTGTGCATGGTTAGGCAATAAGTGTATGTCCAGTCATTAAAGAGCTGGATCCTGCAGGACATAGCCTTAAGAGGGGAGTGTGGCTTATGGCAGGGCTCCTGTCAGCACTGGGTCCTGCTAAACAGCACATTTGCCAGCTGCAGTGCCAGTACCATGACCTTTCTTCTGCTCCTTGACCCACACATCAGATGCAGCTGGTCAAATAAGCACAGATCAGACTGACCACCTGCATCTGATGTGTGGGATCCAAAAGTGGGAGAGAAGCTGTGGTACGGCCGTATAAAAATGTGCAGTGCTGGCAGTGACAGAGTGTGATACAAAAGAATGAGTCAGTGCATGAGGCTTGACAGGTCTGCTTTATAGCACAGCTGGGGATTCACCAGATCCCACAGCACAGGGAGTGGGAAGGGAAGTGCTCTGTGTGCTGCCAATTCCCCTTCTTTGCAGAACAATCCTTAGAAGTCCGTTTCTGCGTGCATAACTTACCAGCCTACCTAATGAGATTTGCACCGGGAACGCCACAGCTAAACTTGTCTTACAGATAGTGTGGAAAGCACTTTAGCCTGAGAAAACATGATTTTTTAGCCTCTTCTCCATTTATTTCATAGAGAGCTCTTGTTAAGCGTTCAGGTTTTGAGTCAATGTTATCAAAGCTACATGTTTTGACAGGTTCTCTCCTGTGTGTGTGTATATGGAAAGGTTCTTCATGTACCTCCTAAGTTGAGAGATATAATTTGAACAGAGAAAATTATGGTTCATAAAGTGCTCTTGTTAGGTGACATGACTATGCTTAGTCCACTGCAGGACAGCCTACACAGAGAAATGCATATTTCCATACAAATTACAGTATACTGCAGCCAAGAGATCAATTAGAATGTCTGCGACCAAGAACTCTCAAGTGTCTCCATTCAGTCTGCCATTCAAAGGAGACGAGAAATGCGTTCAATTGGTGTAAAGAATTTGAACTCTTTCAGGGAATGTGTAGAGACTGCCGGAAAGTGGCATTCTCCGCGGGGTGGGACTTGCAGATTCTGTGAGATCCAGCAGGGAATTTTAAGGGTTCTGTAACCTAACATTTTGTCTCCCGTTGAGAGAAAAATTGCAGAACCTGCTGAATATTGTGGAAAGAATGAGGATTTTTCATTGGTCAAATATAAGTGACTATGCGGGCTCTATCGTGTGTTCTATCAGGCAACTTGATCATCTTAAATCTGTGCTGTGTTTCCTTTGAAAGGAGCTCAACGTACTTTGCCAAGCTATGTTGCAAATACAGCACCAGCAGCTCTGGTGTTGAAATGCAGGTCTTCTGGAATGAAACGTCACAGGAATGAAGCATCATAACTGTTCCGCAATGCGCAGTAACGGTTCACAGATCAAGACAGCAAATTCAGGTTTAAAAAGCCTTGAAAATGTAGAAGTGTATATTTTATAGGGCAGCAGGGTATGATGTTCTCTACTCTTTTGGTAACTGCCTCAAGATATTAATTTGACCAGAAATTGTCAAAAACTCTGTTTAGCATTTCAAAATGCCTACCTTTCATCAAGATGATCTAAGCTCCCTCCCTTTGACTGGAGCTATAGAGTTCAATTCTTACTCAAGCCAATGAAAAAGCTCCCATTGACTTCAGTAATACAGCAGCAGAATGCAGAAGACATGAAAGCTATCCCAGCTTTCGCTCAGTAAAAAGTCCTTTCCAAACAAAGTCATTGAAATGTGACAGGATTGAAACATTAAAAATATCTCTAATATTTATGTGTAATATAGTTACATGACAGTTAATAACATTATAGTTTTTACTTTAAATAGTGCAAAATTCATGTACATTGTTGTTGTCTTTAAATATAGCGTTCCTATAGTATTGTTTATTTTCATCATGGAGTGATTTCAAATATTTTTGCTCCATTTTAAGCAAATGTGCTCCTCCCAGCAATTAGTGAAACATTTTTTTTCCTGCTAGTTTTTCCGTTTTAAAATATTCTTTGGCTGTAGGAAAAGTATTAAATTTAATAGAACAACTTCATGATATAAAGGTACTAATTAAAAACAAGCTTTTATTTAGAGGTGGGATTTCTTTCACTCATGATTCACTAGGGGTTTCCCTAGGAACAGGATCAGTAAAGGAAGTCTATCATAAATTGTGAAGTAGCAGAGTTCCCTTTGGAACTCAAAGGTCTGAATTCTCTCATAAGGTTTTTATGTTGGTTACTGTACCAAAAGTTTCTTATTTTTTAGGATGCTGCCTCTGGCTCATTATGGTATCTGTTTACAAAAGAGCAATTTATAATATAGATGGCATGACTTCTGTGTTTCAGATTTTGAACAATCTTTTTCATAAGAGATATAAGAGGTCTTTTTTTGGTATGAACTGGCACGGGTTCAATGTTAGGTATGTATTTGCAGCAAGTTTGGCCTAAAGTTCTGGGAAGCATTTCGTGTTTAGGAGCTCAGAGGGTTGACTGGCTCAAAATCTTCACCTTTCACTCTAAACCTTTCATGCTGCAAAAACTCCTGAAATGTTAGAAGACCTCTAGGATGTTTTTCTTGGGGAAGTCAGGGAAAGAGCAAGTGAAAAGACTCCGGAGTGCAGCCTGTGGTGTGCTGGGAGGCAGGGTGTAGGAGCAGGCTGCAGTGAGCGTGCTGCTGGCAGTTAGGGAGCACCCAGATTGCAGGTGAGCAGCTGTCTCTCACAAAGTATATAGCGAGTGCTGGTGGATGCCGGGTGTCTTAGCTTAGTTTACTCACCCATCTCTTGTTACCTGGGTGTGATAGATCCCGTGCAAGGCTGATGCTGTTGTGGAGTGCCCCAGTTCCTTGCCATCCCCTCCCCACAGCTATTGGGCTTGGGTCATTATCCAAAGCAATTGGACGCCCTCCTCTGGATTGCTGTGTCCGGCTGCAAATACTTCATACGCAGCGTGAAACGGCAAAACGGGGGAGATGGGAGGGATGAGGGTCTCTGAAAGAGGCCTTTGTATTTTGGAACATAATAGAAAGTGATACCATACAGTATGTGGCATAACATGTTGAACAACCTGTGGAATATTCCAGTGTATCTATCTTCCCAGTATTACTGCTAAAGACAATGCTATAAAAAATGGAAACTGCATATATAAAGGTAATGTAAATTTCTATGTCTGTGTATATAAATTTAGGCATAGGAATGAGCTTCACAAGTTTATATATAGGTATAATATATATAAAGTGCCAGAAGGAAAGCAGATTTTATTTTTTATTTATGTTGGATCAGAAAAAATATTTATTGCTACTTTCCAGGACATAATGTAATTGCATTAATAATCGAGTCAGGAGGACCTTTTTTCATGGACAACAAATACCTAGTAAGAGCTTTGAATGCTATTTTCTCCAAGCAAATTGCTTATTTGAAAGTAACAACTGAATATTCCTTAGAGATGCTGCTGCAGTCCTTGTGAAGAGAAACAGAGACAGCCTTTTAAAGCGAGCTGTTGCTTGTTCAGTGTGCAGTAAGAACTGAAAGTCTGTACCTGTGACAGCCTATCAGGTCAAAGTCTTAAAAAGTACTACACCAGTGTGATGCAGAACACCATCAGTGCTCCTCAGGGCTTGATTTTAGGGCCAGTTCTGTTCAAAACATTGAATAGTCTGGATGCAGGGGTGGAATTTACTGTAGCAAGTGAACTGGGAGGTACTGTTGACTCCCTTGAGGGACAAGATGCCTTACAGAGGGATCTATATAGATTGGAGCATTGAGCAATGATGAATTTGCTGAAATTTAGCAAGCCAAAATGCCAGATCCTGCACGTGGGATGGAGTAATGCCAGGCACAAGCATAAATTGGGAGGAATGACTGGAGAGCAGCCCTGTGGGAAAGGGATCTGGGGGTGCTGGTTGGCAGCAGGGTTAATATGATCCAGCAGTGTGCCCTGGCAGCCAGGAGGGCAAACCGCATCCTGGGGTGCATCAAGCACAGTGTAAACAGTCAAAGAGGGGATTATCCCACTGTATTCAGTGTTGGTGCAGCCTCACCTTGAGTACTGTGGGCAGCTCTGCCCCACAATTTAGGAAGGATGTTCAGGTCCTTGAATGCATCCAGAGGAGGGCAACAAAGCTGGTGACAGATTGGAAGGAATGTCCCAGAAGGAATGTCTGAGGACTTTGGGTTTGTCCAGTTTGGAGAAAAGGAGGCTGAGGGGTGACCTCATTGCTCTTTACTGCTTCCTGAGGAGGGGTGGTGGAGAGTGAGGTGCTTGAGCTCTTCTCCCTGGGATCCAGTGGCAGGATGTGTGGGAATGGTTCAAAGCTGTTCCAGGCAAGGTTTAGACTGGACATTTGGAACCATTTTTTACTTGGGAGGGTGGTCAAACACTGGAACAGTCTTTCTAGAAAGCTGGTTGATGCCACAAGCCTGTCAGTGTGTGAGGCATTTGGACAATGCCCGTAATGCCATGCTTTAACTTTTGGTCCTGAGGTGCTCAGGCACTAGATGATTGTTGTGGGTCCCTTCCAACTGAAATAATAGTCTGTTCTGTTCTGTTCTCTTCTACTCTCTTCTACCATCCTAGATAAAGTGCTAGCTACAACTCTTGACTTTCCTGGTCAGCATTGGCTTTCTAGTGCTATGAAACCAGATGGATTTATTTTTATTTTTTTTAAAGCAGTATAGCTATTAAAAACAGGATTCCATGGAATAAAAAGAAACAGTGAGTTTCTTCTGCCAGTTACTAATCATTGGATATCCAGGACCTTGCATGAGTGTTTCAAAGAGAGGAAATGCAAATGTTATGCTCATGGAAATCAAAATGTTTTTTTCTTTTCTGTAGTAGAGAAGACTAAGCATGGTCTCACTGTTCTGTATGTTGAAGGATCAATCAGCAGACATACTAAGAAGTGTTCCTTTTCACTCCTTTCCCCTAAATTTAAGATTCTGAAGAGCTTATGTTTTCCAGTGCAGCTCTAAGACCAGAGCTCTGAGCAAAGCAACAGAACCTCATGAGAAGCCTTCAGTGGGTTGGCCCATTGGGATCCATAGCTGAATACGTAGGGTTAAGACAGCATGGTGTAGTTAGAACAGAAAGACTGAGGGAATGACTAGAAAGCCATTGGCTCTTTCTCAAGTCAGAGAAGCAACCAAACATGAGATCAATGAAGTTATGTGCATAAACACATGCACATATGCATACAATAATATAGCTATTTCAAGAACTCACCCCTTCTGAATTAATTAAAGGAAATGGAAGGATTGCAGTGGTCTGCATTTGAAACAGTCTACTATTAAAGTAAAACAAACAAAACCCAGTTATTTTTTAATAATGTTATTGAACATTTTTTAACTCTTTGAAGGGGGAATCACATTACTTGTTTCCCCTTTTTGAGACTTTAAATAAATACCCTAAAAGCACAAATAATTATTAGCATAATGGAAATTAAAGCTGTGAAAGATCTGTGGAAACATCCTAGAAGTTTTCAATCTTAATAAATACTGTCGTTGATAGACTGAACCACACGATGGCAGTGTATTGTTGGATAAAGACGAGGACTCTGCTAAACTTGTCTAAAAACCCACTTCACAGATTATACTTTTACCTAGTGTTACAGAAACTTTTGTCTCTTAGGGTCATCGAATACTAATTTTAGCATGAGAAGGATTTTCCCAAGGATGTGGTTAAATATATCCACAGAGAAGCTCGTTAAAAAATAGCACAAGCTTTTTTTCCTCTAAACCCTAGAGCATGAGAGTAGTTTGCAGTCAAATTGCAGCTTCTCAATTCCAGACTCTGTGACCTTGTGAACAGTAGATCATCTTTGGATGCCTAATATAACTCTGTGTTTCCACTCCTGATGAAGCCAGTATCAAAACTGTAGTTGTAGTTAGTGAGAATTGGATTAGCTTTATAATTAGGGACAGCAAAGAAAGATCACAGTTTTAATGTGTTTTGTATGAAGCACCACAGAACAGACTTGGAAAAGTCTGGGTCAATGTGTGTGACTTTCAAAAGTTGGCTACTCTGGTTTCATCAGGGGCTGGTTCCTCTCTTGAGGTGGAGAAAGAGGCAGCAATTAGTTCACTGACAGATAAGGAGAAATGGAGTGTCTGAGTGCTTGGAGTCTGATCTTTCCTCAGAGTCAATTAGTGATAACTGTTGAACTGAGTGTTTCTTGGAAGCTAAGTTTTTGTACATGACCTCTTGCCTTGGTCTTTAACTGCCAAGTCAAGCACTCTCTGCGTTAGTCCTGGCCGTTCCTGTAAAGCAGAAGAAAGGGGGTGGTGGGGAGGAGAATGATACTGCAGAACTGTATTTGTTCTGAGGTATTCCTATCCATAACCCATGGCACAGTTGTAAAACAATTGCAGAACAAAGTAAGGAAAAAGTGTGTCAGGGTTTCAAATGGGACACAGCCCATCCCTCCCAGCCCACATCTGTTGAAATTTAACTTCCTTCAAATGTGTAAGGAAGGAGTGTCACAGTGTGGTTTGAGTTGAGTTCTGGTGGATGAGGGAAACAGATTCCAGAACCAGGACTCCTTCCCTTCCCCCTTCTGAACAGAGAGCTGTTAGCTTGAGACCTGCTGAGCCTTAGCTGCTAGAGAGCTAAGTGAGAGGGGCTGTTTCTGAAGAAACCAAACAGGTCATTTCGATGGAGATCTCCAAAGGTGGATAAAATGTTTGAGCCTTACACCCCGTTGGTTTTTGGAGCTTAGCTTTCCCTAGAAGCTATAGGAAAATCCCAGCTTTGTGGTTTTACAGGCCTTTCTGTAAAGACAGAGGCTAATGGAAGAACTTGCACAGTTGCAGTCAATATTAGCTGTATGTGCAGTATCTTAGGGTGAGCACCAACTGCTGATTTCCAGCTGGTGTGATCGCAGTCATGCCACGGGGCCGTTCATAAAGGTACTGAGCTGCTTCGGCCCTGCCTCTTCCTGACAGTGCCTTGGGTCAGCATCCTGGCTGGGTGAATAGTTGACAGCAGCAGCCCACTTCTCTCTGCAGTTATTTCCTAGGTGACACCCTGCTGTTTCACAAGGTGAGTGACAGGCGAGCTCAGGGTCTTCCAGAAAAAACTGTTTCAGCTGCCACATCAGAACAGTTCCTGTGTGCCACAGGTAATTCTGAGCTCCACCCTGAGGGGTACTTAAGAAACCTAACAGCCAGAAACAGGTTGTGTGAAGTGTTCAGGGAGTGATCCCAGTGCCCTGCTGCCATCTGTCCCAAACTCTCTGCAAATAGAGACACAGCAGCTTTGGGCAGGCTCAGTTCCCATGGATAGCTACATATCTATACAGCTGGAACCAAACCAGCACTTTCCAGAATCATGAACATGCTGTATGGTCAGCTACAATGTGCCAGATCACAGCCATGTGATACAGGCAGAAGGTAGCTGATACATTCAGCCGGAAAGACTGGACACTTTAAGCCAAAGTAGGAGTTTGCCTTGAAGCATTTCTCTAAGCCCAGAAAATTTTCTCCTGCCTCTCTGTTATGCCTCTTGATGCTTGCTCATTGTTTTAGAACCTCTTGCAAACACGTAAAGCAGACATATGTCCTTAAAATTTTACAGTAAATTTTTTTTGATTTTCCAAGCTATGTCATTGGAACTCAACCTTTAGGAGTTTATTTCCAATAAGTGGTGTTGGGTGGTGGAGTTAAGCACCAAAAAAAATGTAATGAGACCACATTTGGTAGCAGTGGGGATAGAGCCCCTTTGTCTTGTAATAAGGAATACTACATTCCTGCCTTCCCTCATATCGCTCCCAGAGAACTTTTTTTTTCCATGTTTACAGCATGTCTGATGCCCATAATGTCACCTTCTGCAAAGGGCTCTGTTCTCTGTCTGCATACCACAACCAAATTTTGAAAAAGTAGTAGTGTGCCAGCTGTGGAGCCCTCTAGACACTGTTGCCCATTTTCTCAGTGAAAAGTAACCTGGGGACTACTTTTCCTGATTAGGAAACTTCTGTAAAAATTAAACTATGATCTATGATCTTTTGTGTTCTGAAAAACAGACCTTCATTAAGAACCTGGTAGATAAATAGATTAAGGCCTATATATAAACAGATCCTAACTTCTTGATCACTTTTTCCTTTTCATAAGAAGGACTCTCAGATTCATGAGAACTGGCTTACACTGACACCAAAAAAAGAAACAAATCTGATAAAATTCTAAAAAACCACACAAAACTAATAGTTCATGTGGTAGTTTCCTTCCCTCTGCAGATATCATAGAACCTTTACAGAATGTTTTTTACTGGTTTGCCCTGTTTAAGTTTTGCCATCTGGTATGTTCAGAATTTAAGCTTTATAATTTTAAAGTGTTTTCTAGAATTTAATGTAAACATTCCTTTTCATCCTTTCATCCTGTTACACTTTTTTTTGGTAGTATAAAATATACTCTGTATGTTTCAGATTCTTGTGAAAGTTTAAGTAACACTGGTTACACCTGTGTAACTTAGTCCCTGCCTTCTGAAAGTAATGATATACACTACCTTAATCATTTTAAGGTATCTCAAGTGCCCGCATCATTTTCAGTCTTCTCTGAATTCTCTCCAATTCCCTATTAAGCTTTGTTACAGTCATAAAGATCAATAACAAGGATTTAATCCTGTTTCTTAATTTCCAAGTCATCTTAACATAGCTCAAGACATAACATGGGAACATGAAGAGAACAGCAGGCCCAGCAAGAGATTAAAAGAGCAGCATGATTCTGAATAAGCTGTAAACTTAAAAAACCAGCAACCAACAAACCAGAAGGGCAGCTAAGAAACCATTAGAGGGCCCATCCAGAGAAAACATTAGTGCTAATGATGTGTTTCATAGAAAAAACATCACATTAAGAGTTTCAAACAATCTAAATCTATGGGATAGTCAATAAGAAATGTAAAGCGTGTGATAAAAGTAAGGACAGGGCAATTCTACCATGGATTCTAGTGATAATATTTCAACAGACATTTTCCAAAAGAAAGTGAGAATTTGGGGCTCATCTGTTTCTATGCTTCTGAAAATCTTTTCTATACAAAAAGACAAGAAAGAGCTGTTGATGTAGGTTTTAACTGATGTTTGTTTATGCATATGTTTATATATTAGACACAGGGGATCTTCTGGGTCGGTTTAGGAAAGGTCAGATTTTTTCCACTGATGTGGAGCTGGAGACTATTAATTCCCTTCTGTTATTTGAGGATTCTTTGCTCGCTGTCGGTCTCTGGCAGGAGTTTGCAGGAGGCAAAAGAGGTGGTCACCTTTCTGGTGCATTTCTTAGCTGACACTAGTGTTTCACGTGGAAAGGTGAATAGTTTTGGTGACATGATGCAGCTGTGTCCTTCTTTCACTCCCTGAGGTCATAGAAACCACTGGAGTATGCAATTGGGACATCAGATTTGGGGTATTATCAGAAGCAAAGGAAACAATCATGATTTAGCATAAGAAAGAATATACAAGATGAAATAGTGACTGTAATAAAAGCATGTCACAAGGTAGCAATTCTATATTTTGTGGTAGCTCTTCAACTTAAGTTTCAACCATGTTATGCCTTCTATGACCTGTCTTTCTATGTCTGTCTTCTTTGGGGGTGTTTGTGCTGCTAATCCTAATTCCTGACATAGTCAAACCACATAGGCATGGTACACAGTAACATTAAAAATAAAATAATAAGAAAAATGCTTGTTAAAGCCAGATCATTTTAAATTAAAACTTTAAACTAGTCCATAAAATCCAGAAATGAAGATGTCAGGGTAGATACCTGTCTGTGAGATTGCTACCCCTGAATTCCAGACATTTTTGGTTCACATGCCTGGCTACTCTTTGTTCTCAGAGCTTTCTGCAAGAGTTGTTCAGCGGCTGCAAAGGACCTGTTAGTTGGAGTGTGGGAATTCACTGATTTTTGCTTGGGCCTGAGTGATGACGTCTCTTGCCTGCACAAAAGTGCTTTCAGGACATCCTCAAGAAACAGGGAAATTCCTAGTACTGTCCTTGATTTTTACACACCAGAGCCTCTTCTTGTGCTAACCTGCTAGCAGCTGCAAAGTGTGATTTGGATGTGTAGACTAGCATGGTAGGGCATGTGATTATTTTGGCAATTTACAAGTTATCTGTTTGGGAATGCTTTATCTCACCATCTGATATTTTTGCAGCAAGTCTTATAGATTGCTTTACATGGCTTGTTCATAAATGTTCAGGATTCTTTCTGATTAAACATGTTTGGTGGATGTTGGAACGAAGGTTCTCTCTTCTGACCTTGAACACTACCTGGTGAGTAATCAGGCAGATTGTGTGTCAGCAGAACTTTGTCCTAGAGTTGGCTGTCTTCTGTGTCCAGTCCTGATCTTAATAATTTCCTGTTATATGGACAGATGTCTCTAAATCATTCTTAGAATCTACTTTGAACCCTACTTGGTTCTTACGCACCTTACATGGTGGTATGAACCAAATACAGTGTTCCAGGTGAGAGCATCATGTTTAACAAAGCTTTGTACCTGAGATAGAATTTTTAAATTATGTTCCCCTGTACTTCTTAAAATTTGCTTGTTTCTTGATAGCTGCTGAATGGCATATTAACCTGGTGGTTTTGTTTGGATTACATTAGAAATCAGTGCTGTTTACAGGACATTAAAATTACTCCACCTGAAGCTACCTTGCATTTATTTTCCTTGTGCAATGTTGGGACGTTGCTGCCAATCTAAAATGTAATTTTTCTGCAGTACTGGCATTTGGATATGCATCACATTTCACATCACTGTTGGTCTAAAATACTGTCTGTGTTTCTGTAGCATTGGGAACAGAACAGTGGACTTGCTTCAGATTTACACTATTGGAATTGTAAGCAGATCTGCAAAGTTAAACTTGCATATGAACTTGGCTGAAGAAAAAGGTCACATCAAAGGGCAGAAATGAATCAGCTGGGACAGTGTCATTAGCTATGAGGTAAGCTTTGGTTGTGTGTTTCTGGAGCTTCTGTCATAATGTTTGTTTTGTACCTTATGTGCCATGCTTGGGGATGCTCAAAAAGCAGGTACTGTGAGAGTAACACTGAAAAGACAGGAGTATTTTTTCAGTGATTGAGTTCTTGCAGGTTTGTAGAGAGCACTGAATGAAGCCTCCAGGTGATTTAATTTATGCCTAAGAAGAAAAGGTAAGCTAAGGATACAAATACATTGTAAAATTCAGACTTTGAAACAAACAGGGTTTGTGTCTGAGCAGTGTAGCATCTTTTATTGCTCTTGTGAGATGTGGGGGCACAATCACAGGCTTAGGTTCTCTTAGGTTGGTTCAGTTTTTCTTTTTGACTTTTGTTGATTGTCTTGCATTTGGCTTCTGTGTGTGAGTTTGTTTCTGTTTTCAATGCAGTTCATTGCCAACATGTTGGCAATTGTGGTTTTGGATCCTAATTGAATCCATGGTATCTGTTTGGGCCTGAAGGGGCAAATCAAAGTGATATTTATCCCAAAATGTTACTGGGTTCAGGCTTGTCTGTCAACTTGAAGACTGTGTATGGTTGTTTTATAAGGAGCTGATTTCCATTTTGTTCTTGCCTGAGTGTGTTTAGATTCCGTTGGCTCTAAAGAGGGTCGTGCAAGGTTGTTGAGGGACAAAACAAGCACTGCACAAACAAAAATAGATAATGAGAGTGGAGTTTCTGAAGATGATATTGTGCCATTCTGAAGATGTCCTTGGCTGTTCCAGAATGCTTAGATAGCAACAGCTGCCAGGAATGCTTTTATCATCTGTGTTTGCCCAAGAGTCTGCAACCTCTCCTTTCAGATGCTGGCCTTACGCAGCTTCCTGCGCCTCCGTCACCTCTCAAGTAGATTAGTGTGGTACACGGTATCTTGAGTAACACACTGCAGTCATTGGAAACTTTGGCTGCTGTGGAAAGTAGTTGCTGCCTCATTTAAAGAGAATGATTCAAGTGTTCAAAGTCCTGGACAGGTTAGATCCAGAATGATTTTGAAATCACCTGTCTGGATGACTTCTAACTGCAGATGTACCAGCAAGAGAACAGGCTTATGGCCTCACCCTTCCCCTCTTCCCTACTTTCAACCTTGAGGGAGTTGGATAGAAGGAGTTAGGGAACCTTGATCCAGCGGACATCTGTTTAACTCCCATCTGTTGCACCTTTTGAGCTTTTCATTAGAGCATAATGTTTTTCTATTCTCATAGATTTTAAATTATTAATTTCAGTAGGGAGGCTCGAGGAGTCTGTACTGGGGAAATGCTGCAAAGAATTTAACTTTGGCCTTTCTAGCAGAGGTCTGTAGGGGTAGCATTCCTTCTGGTTTGTGGGGATGGCTGTCAGGCAAGCAAGTATGAAGTAGAGGTGAAACTCTGTCTTACACTGCAGAAGTACATGCTTAGGTCCCCCTTGGTTACTTTACAGCAAAAATCCACATTTAGCTTCAGCTTTGCATGATAAGTCTATTTAATTTGAACATATAAATTAAATGTGGCATCTGTGCAATACTGTGGTGTATGTGTCAGATTACGTTACGCTGCAGAACCAAGCAGGGAGACAGCCTGGCTAGCAGTTTACCTGCAAACAAAGACACAAATGTGCACCCTCAAAGAAACCTTAAAGATCATCCAGTTCCAACCCCTCTGCCATGGGCAGGGATACCTCCACTAGACAAGTTTGCTTCAGATTCTCAAAGTGCCTGAAAGAATCAGAAAGTAGTAGCAGTGAGAAGACAGTCATACTTAAAAATCCTGCTTCAGATCCTGAGGCATCAGCTGGAGCTGCAGGCAGCTTATTAGTTGTGAAAGAATATCAGCACCTGCCAGTTGGCTGTAAATCAGATACCTATGGGTTTAGAAATGTTCTAAAGTAGGACTTTGAGAAAGCAGCGGTCTCTGCCTGGTGAACAAGGGTCTAAAACCAGACCAGGCCATTGCTCTTACCCAGTGCCCCTGCTCAGCTGTACCAGTTGAGAAGGGCCAGCCAAATATAGAAGCATTAAAGAGCCTATAATGAGGAGATATAGCAGTGAATTGGAAGGAATAATGCTCGTAATTGCTCATCTAAAAATGTATTTTTGTCTACAAACTGTAACACCTTGAGAGGAAATTATGGTATGTATCCACCTAAAACTTGTTGATACATCCCAGACTAGATTTCACATGTAAATACAACTGCTTCCCTTCTTGGTCTGCAATAACTATGTATCCATTAAAATCTGTATGTATCCTTGAAATCTGAAATATCTCTTGGAAGATGCAGTTTTAAGAGGACTCAAGGCAAACTTAATTTTCTTTCCAGCAAAAATCCTTATTGTTGCACAGTATAAAATCTTGTAAACACAGGGATACACAGAAACATCTATCACAGAGGAAAATACGTGTGCCAGTGAGGTTGTCAAAGGACCTAGAAGTGGAGATGACTTTCCAGCTGGCTTTGAAAAGCAATTTGATAATTATCTCCTGTGATTTTTCACTGTGGATTAGGTTCCTGTGTGAATCTGAAAATCAAGATGGGTGTCTAGCTATCTCTTCAGTGCTCTAAATGCTGGACATTTGCTCTTTCTGAGGTTGAACATCTGCATCTGCAAGAAAGTAGCAGTAAGTTAGACTCTGAAAAGCGAAAATTAACCATTTGGGATTAGTGAGCACTTCTAAACTGTTGTTTTCCCACCTAAAGTCTTGAGAGGTACTGAGCCCTCACAATACCCATGCAGTGCTATGGAAAATGAGTTATAGATGCCTGTGAAAAACTGACTTTAAAACCTCTCATTTGAATTACCTCAAGTGCCAGATTGACATAATGAGAGATAAGTGTGCTACTTTTCTAGTGATTAAATATCTGGCATTTGAAAAGTTTGAAGAAGGAAGGCTGACTATAAATTCATGGCAGTATTTGGATTGCTTATGTGTCTGTTGTCTGCACGGTCCTTCTATGACTGGGAATAGAGTTTTAAATGAATGCCATCCCAAACCCATTTATCTGTAGGAAGTGCCCCTCAGTCCTTGCATGGGTGAACAGAAAGATGTATTCGATACAAGCACCCTATTTCCCCTGTAGCGTTATGCGGTATTTCATGTCTTATTAACATAATCTATCTACAGTGAAGCTTATAGGCCTTGACAGATAGCACCTCGGGTGAGAAAAAGGATGACAGAGAAAATTTACTTTTACAAAGTCAATCTTTCTGGATCTGTTAGTGGACAGCTTGACACCAAAGGCTATAAACATAGACTGGAATCTGAAACCTTTTCTGCAATGACCTTGTTTTAGAAATTACTATTCTTATCTCCTCGTGCTTATTTGTCTCTCAGCAGGCACTGTACATGTCTCACCATGTGCTCCTTCTGTTTCTTGAGCGGTACCTTCATGTTTATTTTATTTTTGGTTTACTACACGTTTTTATTTAAGTCATGCAATCTGAAGACCTACTTTATGCTAGAGCCAGAATTATGTTAGTGGACCATTTGATTTGATATAGGCTTGTCATCCCCGACTGTTTCTTTTCCCTTTCTTTGGAAGAAGGCATTTCCAGGAGGAGGAGGACTGCTCCTGCAATGAGCGCTGCATTAAATTATACTTTAATGGCAGTAGTTTTGTACATTGAAATTTAAAATTGCCCATTCTTTATATTAGTAAAAGAAGGTCACTGCTTTCTAAATAACAGAGCAGTCATATGCAAGTTTAAGGCAAAGGATTGAAAATACGGCCTCAGCCCAAAACACAGTCCTTTGGAAGAGAGATGTCAAATGGGTTGGAGCAGTGTTTTTACAGACATTTCACTGTTTATAAACAGTGTCAAGCACTCCTTTTTGTGTGAAATGTAATGCTGCTGTTCTAAACAAACCAAATGCAGTTTCCTGTGGTGATGGCTTTTTTTTATTCTGTTTGTACCCTGCCCGTATGACACACATTTTCTGCAGAACTGATTTCAAAGAGGCACCAACGTTTAATTTCCACCTGCATTTCAAAGCCAGAAGATTCTGGGTGAACAAAGATCATCTGAGGTGTGGACACATTAATCTCAGTGCATTTGCTGTATTTGGGTTTCCAAACGTCCTCGCTGAGATCTGATGGTGCAAGATCTTTAAAGCAATTTAGTCTCCTTTTCAGCATGTTCTGTCCTCCTTTTAAAAAAACCCAAACAAAACACATCCCCCCAAACTCAGTCCCCAGATACCAAGGCAGCTATCACCTATCAGCATTTCAGGGTCTGATTTAAAATTACTGAAAGCAATGGGAGATCTTCCATTGGTCCAAATGGACTTCTAATCCAGCTGAAAGAAGCTGCAACTGTTTTGTTTGCCATTATGTCTCAAGTATGAAAAGGCACAAAGGATTTTTGTGGTCAGGAAAATACACATGCATACATAGTATACTAAAATAATCAGCTAGCTGTGTCTTTTTCTAAATGATAATCTTCACCAGGAAAGAAACCTCAGAGCTTTTATTGCAACTAGTGGAGTCAACGTTATGTGATTCTTTTCTCAGAGAGAAAGGAAATTAGTAGGATTTCATTATGTTTCTTCAAGGGATTAAAGCATCATCTTTATGGTAGTTAAGTTTAAGAAAGTGAGAACATTTAGTTTATCTCTTGGACAAATTCTTCATTTATTGAATTACCAGACTGGAGCAGATTAGTAATAATTTAGGCTAAACACTTAAAGGAATGTCAACAACATTCTTTTCTGCTGGCACAGAAGACTAACATAATAAATCATTATTGAAAATACCACAGGCAAATCCAACAGATTTAATACAAGGAAGGATGTTTCTTCCATGGTATGTGCCAGCTTAAAGATTGTGGTGCAGTTTAGTGTATTTAAGTGAGAATGGACAAATGACAGATTTCTCCAACTCATAGCTTTGTGCTTCATCAAAGCAAGATTTGAATCACATTTCTGATTTCAATTACATTTTAAGGCAGTGGAGCTCTGCCATCTTCTTTTTATTTTTTTTCTTTATTGTTGAATTCTGCAGTAAGGGACAAATTGTATTGCCATTTACATTTGTGTAACTACATGAAATGGCTTATTTTTGCTTTTATTCTTAAGTTGCTGTTGTTATTCAGCATTCATTTTTAGAAGCTAAATATGTGTTCTAGTGATGCTAATCTTGTGTAAGATTAACTACTTTTCTAAAAACGAATCTCGTCTTTGTTAGAGGACTGTTGGATTGTTACTTATTATAGAGTTTGACTTTTTAATTACTTACTATCACTATGGTAATTCCTCACCTTAGCAGGATTAATGAGACTTACTGATTCATAGTCTTTATTTTCCCATGTTAGACTCCATTGTTAGGAATCTTCAAAAACTGGTATTGATGCCTGTCTTCAGAAAGACGTTACAGCAAGTGATAGAGTGGTATGATCTTATGGAATTATTATCCCTTTGGTGATGAGGGAGAAAAAAAAAGCAATCAGAGATTTCATACAGCCTATGGTGGGATAAATTAGATACTGAGCAGAAAACCTCACTCTGTTCATTTGGGATATTGGGTACTTTCATTTATATGTGTGTGCCCTCATTAAAGATTCCAAAAATAGAAGTATGTGGTTGTTAACAAAGAATGTATATGGAGAGGAGTGACACATCAGGATTTTGAGAAATTGTGTGTGATACTCAAGATCCCCATTCATTTCAGACATTTTATGCCAAAGTAAATCATAGTGATTGACTGACAATTTACCCTTTTAACTTTTACAAATATGCTAGTTTCTGGAATTTTCTTAAAAGTTTTGTTAAGAATGTATTCCAACCAGTGGGTTCATGCTAAAATATCCACTTGTACTATGTCTGGCATTTCTGTTTTCCTTCATCTGTGTGATTTACTCTGCTTTATCTGCCTGTGACTGAATACACGGTACCATTTGATGTTTCTATCTGATAGAATTGTTGGGGTTTTTTTAAAGTTATAGTCTGAAAATAAACCAAATAACACTTGTATTTGCAGGTTATGTTTCAAGAGCTTTTCTGAGGCGTTTCTTTCTGAAACATCCTTTACAGGAGTTTAGCCTTTTCCTTTTTGCATAATTTTCTTGAAGTAAAACTTGACTCGCATAATCATAGAATCATCATAGAATCATAGAATGGTCTGGGTTGGAAGGGACCCCAAGGATCATAGAGCTCCAACTCCCCTGCCATAGGCAGGGACACCAACCTCCAGGCCTGGATCTACACAAGGTTGCCCAGGGCCCCATCCAACCTGGCCTTGAACACTTCCAGAGACGGGGCATCCACTACTTCTCTGGGCAGCCTGTTCCAGCACCTCACCATTCTTTCTGTAAAAAACTTCCCCCTAATATCTAATCTAAACCTTCCTTCCTTTAGCTTTAGTCCATTCCCCCTAGTCCTGCCATTATCTGCCCTTTTAAAAAGTTGAATCCCCTCCTGCTTATAAGCTCCCTTCAGGGACTGGCAGGCTGCAATGAGGTCCCCCCGCAGCCTTCTCTTCTCCAGGCTGAACCAGCCCAGCTCCCTCAGCCTCTCTTTGTAGGGCAGGTGCTCCAGCCCTCTAATCATCCTCGTGACCCTGTTTATATACATGAGACATTAAAGGGTATAAAACCTATCAAAATGTATTTATTATGTTAAAAGAATTTTCAGTATTCAGCAGGCATTTCTTAAAAGTGTCAGAGAGCTTCTGGGTTTTTTAGATTTCCCTTCAAAATCTAAAACGTTGCAGTCCTGCTGCATTGTTAAATGTCAGATGGGCGTTGGAGGTCAGGGGAATTCATTAAAGTTTACTCCAGCTAGTAGTTGGTTTGTTCAGCCTTAGGTGTATACTGCAAGTAGTTTCTTGTACAACTGATGGTGTTATTTCTCTTGTTTACTCTCAGGCTTTGCTAGCCTTCATTTCCCCAGCTGGCCTTTAAACTTCTTTTATTCCTCTGTGCATGCGTCTGCCTCAGAGTGACCTCTCCTGCCTCCTAGATACAGGGTGAGATGGATGAGACCTGCTGTGCATTATATAGTGCCCACTTTGCCAATTTATTCCATGCTAAACTGGAGGATCTGGCTTGACATCTTTACTATATTTGTATATTCTTCATACAGTTTCTCAAGCATTTTAGGAAAAAAAAAACCTTAAGCTGACATGTGCCTACATGAAGCCTAAAAGTCTGTTTTCTATGTGTAATCAATCTGTGGAAACTGCATATAATTCTAGTTTCAGATTTTCCTCTTGCACGCAATTTGTTTTGAGTATCATATCAATCATGTGTTGCTTATCTTTCAATGTGCTGCCTTTTCAGTATTTAATTGGACAACAGGAAGCTTCAGAAAGCAGTTAGGCAGGAGCCCGTTAACTGTCACATGATCTGTGTATTTCTGTGATGACATTATTATGTATCACAGGTGCACAATGAGAGGAGGTACTCTTATGTCACTTTTTGAGTCTGACAATTTTCTTTCCCCTTTATATTGTCAAATTCAGTATACTTAGGCTGGTACAGGATATTTCCAAGGGACAGAGTTACTACTTGCACTGCAACTAATGCTGCAACTTTGTTTAACTTAGTGAAGCAGTCTGCAAAATAAGAGTATGAACAGTAATACCTAAACATGTTGCCTCAAGGTATGGTGTGTTCTCTGAAGTAGAGGCTGTAAGAAACAAGGCAGGCAGAATTTTGTCCTGCCCAACTGTAGTGCCTTGGTTTTGGAGGTGTCTGAGCCATCTGCCACTTCTATTGACTTCACTGGGAGCCAGTGTGCTCATGAGTTCCTTAAGCAGTATATACATACATTCACAGGAGCTGTGTCACAAAACTAAGCTTTTTGTGTGATGGATATGCACATTTGCTTCTTTTGGAGAAAAAAGAAACACTATGGATGCACAATCGGGTTGATATTTTAAAACTGCCTTGGCAGAATAGAATTTTTCACTCTATATAGATGGGTGTGTATCTGGAAAGTAATACCCAGATGACGGTGTGATGACATGAGGTTATCATAGAATCATAGAATGGTCTGTGTTGGAAGGGACCCCA
>VZTU01025886.1:191805-212127 GCA_013400835.1 Zapornia atra
CGCGGGCAGGCTGCGGGGAGGGGGGGGGGGCGGTGGGCAGCTTGCTGCGGAGCTCGGCCCCGCGGAGCCCCTAGTCCTCTGCGGAGCTGCCGCGGCTCATCACGTGCCGTCCCCGGGGGGAGTCGCTGCAGCAGACCGGGAGGGGATCCAGGTGAAAAAACAATGCAGCGGCATCGCCGGGGCGGGCGTCGTGCCCGGGCGCCGGTGCTCTGCGGCGGGGCTCAGCATCCCTCCCGGCTGGGAGGGGAGGGGGGCCTTTATGGCTCCGTTCACCCCGCGGGTCGGGGTCTCCCATTCCCAGCAGCGGCTCGGGGAAAAGGGGGAGGCCTTGAGCTGGAAATCAGGGACTGATGGTGAAATAAAGGAAGGCACCCTTTATAGCGAGTGGCCTGGTGTACTGAAGAAAGACCTGGCGGCTCCGTGGGAGAAACACAGCGCTGCCTGGGATGGGAGGCTAGCCCTAGCATCCCGACACTGCCTCGGGGACCAGAGAGCTACCAACGAGGTGCAGGGATAGGATAAAAACCGTGTGGATCCGTTTTACCGTAGTAACGGATCAGTGGGTCTCTGAGTTTACAAACTTGAGGTACAAGCTGGGACGATCTGAATCTTGTTTTGATTGAAAGATTCTGTGAGTTTGGTCCATTTGGGATTACACTGTGTCTGATAAAAATAACACAGCCTTTGCAGGACAGGGGTGGTCTCTCCTTGTGTGGGAAGGGAGCTGGGGGAGGGAAGAGGGTTCCTAGGATACAAATGATATGGGTGAATAACCCCGAGGGAAATGCAGACTCAGCCTGATTTCATTTGATCTCTCCATCCCTTCTTCCTCACTGTATGCTGCAAAGATTTGAGTAAATGGTAATGTTGAACCTAAAGTGCTGGCAGTAATGTGGGGAAACGTAAAAGGTTGAGTTTATATGGATCATGATGGGATTTGGGGGATGTTTTGAATAAAATAGCTTAAGTGCAGTGCAAGTGACATAAAAGAAACATAAAGCATCTTTTAAAAAAACCAACACATAAACCAATACTTAGAAACTAGTTGAATCTTAAAGATGATGTGCTCTGCTGGATTCCCACCTCACTCCCACCCCCCTCATCTAAATGTTCTCTCAGTGCCTCCTAAATAAAGTCTTTAAAGTCTGTCTGGTTTGAAGTGACCTGTAGCAATTTTCTAGCATCCAGCTGACAAAGGGAAGAACAGATTGACAGAGTCATTTGTCTTTTAGGTGACACAGGGTATTGTGTTTTGTTTTCTGCAAAGTTGCAAGGTTAGGTGATGTAACAGTGAAATTAACTTGTGACATAAGGAGAATCTATGCAGGATGGATTTTGTTAGAAGGCAGAAGACCATGTAGTAAAGCAGTGATTTGTTGTGCCAGGTATCTTTATGCTATTTCCATGCACTGGAATGCTGAAGCTATCGGAGGAGAAAAAGGTTTCAGGGATAAAATGTGATTTAGTGAGAGGTGTTGTGCTGACAGTACTGAAGCTGCAGTCCCTTGTTGCAGCATAGTACAATGCGTAAAAGAAATGTCTGTGTGTAAAACAGCCAAGTGTTGTATGCAGTGCCTGCCAGTCATTTTTATAGCTTCAGTTAGCACAGCATTGCGGTATTTGCAGCTTGGTTAGTATGAGCCTGGATGAAATTGTTCATACCCAGGAGCTGTTGCATGTAAAGCTTCTAATTTTATTGACTTTTAGTGTTTTTGAAGCCACTGGTTCATAATTGGGTGATGCTGATTCAGCCAAGAAGTTTTCCTTTACGGTACTGTCACCCTGTGAGCTTTCAGTGTGAATATTTAGCTTGTTCCCACTGGGACAGCAGTGGGTGTTCAACAGAGCAGCCCTGTGCTGTGCCTGCCAAGTTTCCCAAAGCTGCAGTCAGCTGCAGTGAGCCCCAAGAGGTCTCTTCTGCCCAGAGGTGGGTTCAGCTAATGCACCTGATACACATGTGTAATGTAAGGGGGTTTACCCAAATCTATAGGGTCTCTCAAACATCACCAGGAGCTGGAACAGGCTGCTGTGGCTCTGATGTCGGCTCAGGTCAGAGCAGCATTCGGGAAGCCAGTTCTGTGGAGGAAGATCAGAATGCTGCCTCAACTAAAAAAGACCTTATCCCTGCATGTCAATGTCAAGGTTTGGGATCCATTTCACTTTCTGACCATGTCAGTGGTGGTTGGGCTTATATGTGAGTTGACTGGTGTCTCATCTTGTGCTCTTTTCTGCCAAATGTTTGGGGGTTTTCTGTTTGAGTTGACCTGACCTGCCACTGCCAACTTCTCCCACTTTCATGGGAATGCTTTTGAAATTCCTGAGGCCCTTTCTGGATGTCATGTCTACTGTCACAATTGGATTTTTTTTCTTTTCTTTTTTTAAAGACATGAGTCTGGTCAAATATTTTAAAATTTCCAGCTCCTTATTCTTCTAAGGTCGTCTGGGTGATCAGTTCCTTTTTTCTGCTGTCCTCTACAATGATTTTACTTAATTTATTTGCAGTTGCATCAACCAACCGTCCCTTTGTTAACAAAAAAAAAATCTTAAAAATATACTTCTTATTTTGAAACAATTAGCATCCAAAGGATCCCATCAGCTCTGTTTTCTGTGCAGGAATTGGTCCTGCCTTTTGATGGTCTGTCACATGGGATTTCACAAGTGCTTGGCTTCAAAGAGCACACGATTTATCATTTCAGAAACTTCTCTTGATGGCTCTTCTACTTTGTAGGTATTGTGAGAGAGCAAACTGGCTTCTTTTTTTTTTTTTTGGTATTTAAAAAAGCTACACTGGCTCTCAGGAAATGATAAGGGTAAATGTGAAAGGAATTAAAACCAATGCACTCAAATGACCCTACTTCCAAGGAGGAAAATGAGAACAGTCATGACCTGAATTAGGTATGCAGTGACATGCTCTTTTGAGGGAGTTTGGATCTATTCCTTTTTTTATTTTTTTCAAGTACAGCAGATGTTGACATTTTCCATATGCAGCTTTAGAGTATTTTGCCTATCCAGAAATTACTTTAGTTGCTTACTTATTTGGCTTCTGTACAGCACTTGTCATGTTTCTGTCAGCCAGCCTTGCTAGTTAGGCACAGAAACAGGTGAAACTCTGGGCTGCATCACTGTTGCACAGGCTTGTTCAGCTGTATTTCTCCAACAGTGAAAGAGAGAGGTACCAGGAGGGCTTGGAATCTCTTTCAGGAATGAGCTCTCCACTCCATCCATCGTGACTGTAAATGGTACGCTTGCTTCACAGATGTTTTACTGAAGAGTGTGCAGCTGTTTGGTGATGTAAGGTCACAGATGTTGGTGTTTCCTGGAGGGAATGCTGCTGCCAAACATGAACCTCAGTGATCTGAAATGCCTGTGACATACCTGCAGACTCCATCTTCTTCACTGTGATGAATGTTCTGGCTCCTTGGCCATTAAATTGAAACTGCCTCCTCTCAGTGATCAGGCCCATTTTTGGTCTTAAAAGAACATTCCATAGCTTTCATTACTCAAAATATGTCAACTGGGACCCATGTGCCGAGCTGCTAAGAAGCAGTGTTGTGCATTTAAAATAAGCAAACGTGAGTTTTGAATTTTGCCATAACTACTACTAAAGCAGTGACACTGCAGTGCTTTAGAATCAGGATAGCAGTGCTGAACTGTGGAAGCAACGGGTATTAAAACAGGAAATTCCTTCAGAGTCTGTCTCAGGGGGATTTGAGAAAGGTTTTCATGTAAATGAAGAGGAAAATGCAGTCAGTTCTAATACAATAAGCAGATAAATAAACTAAAATAGTCAGAATATGGAGCCCAGCATTCAGGCTGGAAAGCCTTTGTTCTTTACTAAGGACTTGACTGAATGTCCTTACTCAGGGCTGCATCAGGGTGTGTCAAGGACATCAGAGAGCAGCTTTACCATCTGCATTGATGTGCCCCGTCATCAGCATGCTGCTGTCATCTGGTCCTGGGTGAGAGTCATTTGGTTTTCACTGGCCCAAATCAGGAGCTCTGTTGTGATTGATTTGCAGGGCTCTGGGCACACGGATCAGTTCTAAAGGCATCTTAATTTACAGGAACAGGAGACCTGGAGAGGGTTTTTCTTACAGCTGCTCTTTCTTTGGCCAGTAATTCCTCAGTGCCTGAGTCATACTCTGGGACTGTGCTCTGCAGGTGCAGTTTCTGAGGAATATTGAGAATATTTCTAGTAATTCTTGTCATTTGGAGTCTATAAGGAAGTGTGTATGTGAATGGATTTTCATAGTAGCAATTTCATGTTGTCTAAGGGAGTTTATTCCTGTACTCTCTCTGAAGAAAAACTCTATTGCAGGAGCCTACCCAACCTGCACTGGTTTCCTTGGGAAGGAGGCAAAGGTAAATTACTCTCCTTATGCTACTTCCTTCTCCCATAAGGAATAGTCTGGAAACACTGCTTTGATTTGTCTGTTTCTGGATACATCCTGTGTTCATAGCACTTTTCAGGACTGCTCTAGGGTTGAAGCAGTTTCTCTCAAAGGGTTTTACAGTCCCAAGTTCTCCATGTCTACCTGTCCCACACAGCCTTTCCTCTTGAGGTTCTGTGTGTTTGTATTCACACTTCCTTTTTTCCTGTTCCCTGTGAGGTCTGAAGAGTGGGTATTTGCCAGTCTGTCTCCTCACTACAGCGATTGGGCTATTTTTCCTCTATTAAGAGATAATAACAATATTAAAATCCCCATTTCTTTAGTCTGTCCTTACCACCTCCTAGTCATTGCTTGGGAAATTCATTCCTGTGACAATTTGGTCTTGTGGATTTCATCATCACTTGAAGACTCTTGATGTTTTCTCGACGCTTAAAGGTCAAAATACCTGTGGTTATACTAGGCTGGCTGGAAACTAGCCCCATTCCCTGGTGCCAAACAGATCCAACAAATTTAACATCTCTTTCTCAAGTTTCTATGGATACCTTACTAGAGCACACGCTGTAATCAGAATGGCAGGGCATGCTGTTTACAAAAGCTTTCAGTATTGTCATTATGGAACTGCTGCATTCAAAAACCAACCTTTTGTAGTAGTGCTCTTGCTTACTCAGCTATGCTTCTGGTATGATTTTAGCCATAGGGACTCCTTTCCTGGCCATACCATCTGCTTGTTGCTGTGACCATGTAACTTTGCAGCTGGTTATTTGGCTGGTCAGTGTTTTCTATGTGATGTCATGGTGTCTGGATGTAAACCTGGTAGGTGCTCATATTAAAACCCCTGGAATTTGGAATTGTAGGGGTTGGAAGGGACCTCAAGAGATCATTAAGTCCAACCCCTCAGTGGATTTTGGTCAGTGATTGCATGATTTTTGCGATCTGCTTTACAAATCCTAAACATGTACTTTCTTCTGTCCATGGCTTCTCTCCTCACAAGGTATTCCCCTTTAAGCCTGATAGCTGAAATTTTTCCAAGATAGTAAAATAAAGAGAATAAAAAAAACCCAAACTGGTTTTTAATTTAGCTATCAAGTGTCACTCAAAAGCTAAATCAAGAGCCATAGACCATGGACTCACAGATGACTTTGTGAATGGATTGTCAAATCAGATACCAGTTTTTGCAGTTTTGCAACAACTAATTGTCTCTTATTTTCCCATCTTTGAATAAAGTTGGGTTCAGTAGCCTTGAAGGATATCAAGGGATTTATAATTGGCATCACTCATGCTGACTACTTTGAGAAGTAATCATTATTCCAGTTTGGCTATTGTTTTTCCCTTGTCTCACTCTTTGGGTTGTGTGGGGTTTTTTTTTTTGCAGGGAGAGATTTGTTTTCTCTTGTGAAGACTCTACAAATGTGTGAATCATGGTTGGTGTTCCTGCAGATTGTCAAAATGAAGAAGACTTTTTCCATTCTTTCCCAATTCATGTTTTAAGGAAAAGGAGCCACTGCATTCATCCTGCTTGATGCATTACCAGATACTTCATGAATCTAGGAAAGCTTGTTAGCTAAACAACGTAAATAAAAGTATTCTTATTCCTGTGGGCTGGACAAATGGTCCAGTCTCTGAAGAATATTCCTTTGAATATCTTAATCTAGAAAGGTAAATCTAGGATTACGTTGTTTGCAGGATACAGTTGTGTCCTGAGATGGCCTTTAGAGGGACTTGTGGTAAAACAGGGATTTTTATAAATCTGTAATAGTTTGATTTTGCTTTTTAAAAAGAAAAAACAACCAACCAGCCCACCTTCAGCTGCTAAATGGTGTTTCTCCTAAAGAAAGTGATTAGCATTGAAATGTTCTGCTTTATGAGTGTGGTCCTGGGAATTAGAGCATAATCTTATTAGTACCATTCCTGACAACCTTGCAGTGAACCAAGTGCATGAGGTAGATGATGGCAGACATGATTATGACAGAGAAGCAGCAGGAAAGCTCTTCTGGGAAGGTATCTTTCCACAGAACCTAGGTTCTGTATATCTGTGTTTTGTTCTCTGTTCCTTAGGTCTTTCTGTTCAGAAGCAAGGAGGGAGAAGGTGAGAGATAAGGGGAAACTGTGCTTGCGCAGAGGCAAATAGTGTGAGGAAGCAAGTTCATAAAGAGCTTGTTGCAGGGAGGGAAAGTTAGTGTGGATTAAAGGTGTCTATTACAGAATTGTATCTGTGGTGTATTTAGGAAGATCCTGGAGAGCTGTCCTCTGTCACTTTGCAAGATCTGTTGTGAACCCACCTTTACCACAGCATGCAGTCTGCCCTCTCTGTGATGTAAACCAGAACCAGTTTTGTCTCTCCTGGCAGTAGTGCGTGGGAATGGAAGAGCTGGAATCTAGTCAGAGTGTGATTACTACTGGTGAGTCTCCAAAACCCCAGGCTTGGGGTGTGAGCAGGTTCTGAGCAAGGGGGAGCCATGTCAGGACTGGGAGGGGAGAGGGAACCAACTGTCACAAAAGCTGGAAAGCTCTCGGGTCCTTCAAGGTGGAACTGGATTTAAGACCTTACAGTGTAGATGGTGAATGGGTTTGAGTTTAAGGCAGCTTTAAGTCAGACTTAGCTATTGGCAGGGACCTGGCTGAGGTTTTACAGACCCCATTGTGAAGTATGCATGGGAGTGTAACAGGTCTGGTTTAGTCCATCTCAGAGAGCATCCACAATGTCAGATCAAATCTTGATAAAATAGTTTAGGCTGCTTCCTGTCAAAGTGAGAGTGAATGGCATACAGGGCATTTTCAGAAGGTTACTGAGAGTTCTATTTCTCCCAAATTAACTTCACAGGAAACAAGTGATGTCTTTTGGTTTCTCTTTGCTGAAGAGGTGCAGCAAAATGAGTGTTATCCACAAAGGGAGTTATAGGATGAACTTAGGGTTGGGTTTTGGTGCTCTTAACAATAATGCTAAAAAATTAAATTATCTTAGAAAGCTTGATAGCACAGTGGAGAAGTAACTCCTTCAGTCAAATGTTAGTCATGATAGGAGGCAATGAATGAAAAAGGTCAGAGTTGTAATGAGGAACATGCCTTATTTTTAGAATTTTACCCAAAGAATTGGGGGATTCTTGACTTAAGAAGTCGCAGTGCCGATTTGTATCAGTGCAATGAATACCAGCTCTTTGGGTGACCCGTTATTATGTAAGGGTATCAGGAAACTTGGATCTGTGTCAGGGTTTAGCTGGGGCTGCATTCACAGAAGGGAAGTGTATTGCAGTCTTCAGCAAACCAGCTGGATGCCTACTGGCATTTTAAAACAAAGACCCCCGATTCCACCGATGGTTAATAGCAGTGGTGTCATTGCTTTCAGTAGAAACAGAAGGTTCTTACTTCTGATATGAAATATGGGATCTTTTCATTGCGTGGAACAATATTTTAAGTGGTTTTTTTGTATTTGCTTCTCTCTTTTTTTTTTTCTTTTCTTTTCTTTTTTCTTTCCCTATAATTATTTTCAAAGGCCATCTTTGTGCTTGCAGTAAAATGCTCTGGTTTGTCATGTTACATTTGGGAGCTGCCATGTTTTGTGCTTAATGCAAAGCAAAATCTCAGCAATGGGAAAAGCTGAATAAGGTTTTCTTCATCAACCAGCAGCACCCAGCTAATAGCAATATGGTAAAACCTTTCCCCTTGTGCAAGCATCATTAGCAGCTTTGCTTGTTACAAAGTTATTATCGGTGCTCAAAATGATATACAATGTTTTGAAAGAAATACAGTGGTTTTAATTCCTTTCTTTTATTGCCTATGTGTCTGTGTCTCAGTACATACTTTTTCTCCCTCTTTTTCTCCCTCTTTTTCTCCCTCTTTTTCTCCCTCTTTTTCTCCCTCTTTTTCTCCCTCTTTTTCTCCCTCTTTTTTCTTTTTAATTCAGACTTATTGCTTGATGAAGAATTTGGCTAAGATTTTGGTATGACCATCAACTCAACTGAGATCATAGCTACCTATAGTAATCACTTTCACCAACTGCTGGCTGGTTGGCTTGGAGAAAAATGGCCATCAGATACATGTGGGTGTTTGATCTGTGCAAATGATCAGTACGTGCACAGTAAATTCAGTTAATGTGGATTTATTGGACCCATAAAGGCTGGGTGCAGCAGTGGCATTTTTAGTAGGTCTAATGCATCCTGCCTTACCCCGTGCATCTGGTTCATCAGCCCACAAATAACTGAGAGGCTGAGCGGATTTGGCATACAGAGCAGTACATATGCATTATACAAATCAAGAAGAGTTATTGCAGCTTTCCTTTGGGGGCAGGATGGTGTGCTGCAGGCGTACGTGGTTGGGAGTTTGGGAGAGCCTGGAAAAGGTGTTGACATCTAGATCTTCCCAGTGCATCCTCAAGCTCAGCCAGAGGCTCAGATGTGCCTGAAACTCATTGCATTGTACATTGCGAATGGAAAGAAATATGACTTATTATTGTAAAAGCACTTCTTAAAATGCTAGAAGAGTGTACTGATAGAGGGGATGGTATTGATCCTATTGTTGATTCAGAAAATCATGAGAGGAGTTTAATTAGCAAGAGATGGGTTTGTGGCCACTCTGGCAGGATGCAAGTTGAAAGAACCTAGGATACGTTGAGTGGTATGTAACATCCACGCTAGTGTTCAGGCGTGTTCCTACAGAGAGATGATTTCTTAGTGATGCTGCCTATTTTCTGGTTTGCAAAACAGTTGTAGGAGATACAGACCATGATGAGTCCTTTCCCCATCCCTTGGAAGCGAGGTCTGTCAAGGTTTGGAAAGTAAACTTCTCACCTGGCCAAGCCTTTTCTTTTGTAAGCATGACTCTGAAGTCCTGCAAGAATGTGCCTGAAAAGATCCACATGGAAGTTTCTAGGTCATGAGACCTTATTTCTTCTTCTCTGTGGGTTGCTGTTGTTGATGTGTTGGGTTTTTTGCTTTCCTTTCCGTTTGATAAACTGTTGACATGAGACATATTCAGATAATTCCCCCCCTTCCCTCCCCTGACTGCATTTCTGTGCTTTATGCTGTTGAGCAGCATATCCTGCTTCCTGAGTTCCTGCTTTTACTTGTTAAATTCTTATTGAGACAATGCATGCTTGCAGAAACTTTAGCTTATCTGTTCTCTGTGTTACTTCAGTTGCAGGAAACCTTCTGTTAGCAGAGAAGCCAGTGCTGTGGCATGCCACTTCACTCTTGAAATGAACAATCTCCCCAATACGTGAAGCAGAAATTTTTGCTGGTGCCTGGTGTAGCTGAATTGCATAAGGTTAAATATTTAATAAAAGCTGGGTTTAACAGACAGAGAGAAGAGGTGAAAAACATAATTTGATTTAGTACTGAGTGACTTGTGACTGTGAGGTTTAGCAGTTGTCTTTCTTAAAGCAGGTTTATACCTGCTGTCTTAAAACTGATTCTCTGGGACCATAGTGGTCCTTATCTGATACTTTCAGTGGCTGACTAAAACTCATTTAGCTGGGCCTGAGTAGGAATGTGTGGCATGGGCTTCCAAATATTCAGAAAAGAATGATAGTTTTCCAGAGGAGAACCGCTTTCATTAACTGATCTTTCTAATTAGATAACAAGCTCGGTCCTGCTCTCTTAGAAAAACAGATTCAGTTAAGTGTTCATACTACATCACTTAAACTTTTATAAATGTTGCAGACTTTCCTTTTACTCTGTATTCTGTGACACTTAAAGGTTAATCCTTTGTAGCATTTTGTTCTCAGCTAAGTTGGAGATCCAGAACTTGGCTAACCATTTACTGAAAACCAGAAAAAGCTAAACTGATTTTCTGTGGTTTCCTGCAGTAGCCAATAAAGTCTTGCATGTGTTTAGATGAAAAGGAGTAATTTAAATTAAGTCTGCTAAACCAGCAATTGCAGCTAATTTGATAATGGACATAATTCATTATTAACACACTATCTGCTGATCTTAGAATTTCACCAGTTCTGTAATTGTTTGGGGAATTGCAAATCAGACAGAACCCTTTGAATGGTTAAAAAAAAATGCTGAAAAAGAGAATCTTCTCTATTTTCCTTTCCTCTCCTGGTCTCCTTGAAACTGTACAAGGTGTTCTTTGGCAGTTGCTTAGGTTAGGACTAAAGTCAGAAATTGTAATTCTATACACATTTAGTTAAATTATCCAAACCCATTTTGTAAGCACTCATATTTCACATTAATGATCATATTATTGTTTCATAAGCAAATTAAATAATTTCTATTCAAGAAGTTTGCATTATACATAGAAGAGTATTTTAAATATTGGTGTAAATATTTGAAGATTTAATATAATTAGGATTCTAAATCAGTTTTCTCCATTTATTTTGGCATGCAAATTGTCAATGTTTGTTTAATACATGTTGTTTAGTTATAATTTTTTTTCACAGTGTGTAGTCCGAAACAGATAGAGACCCACAGTAAACATGGGAGATAAAGCTGGAACTTTAGCTATGTGGGACACTACTTGATGGTGCTTTTTCATTACAGAAGCCTTAATAGGTCATCCTCCTTCTAAGAACTGTTCCAAATACTGTGATACTACCCAGGACATCTTTTTGAATTGTTAGGAAGAGGAATTGACTCATAAAGGCTAGGCATTGGTTTTTGTTGCATGATTGCAAATCAGTTTCCTTGCAGCCTTTTCCCATTCCCTGGCTTGGAACAGTTGTTTTTTTTTCCTTTCAGATCAACCAATAGCAGTCAATGAGAAGCAAGAGATTTTAGTATATCCAGCTCTTTCTGGAATACCAAAGCATTTACCACTTACCAGGCCAGAATTGTGATAATTGTGACACATGCATGTTTTTTCCCCAAGCAAACACTAACTCAGCAAAATACAAATGCTCCCACATGCACAAATACAGAATCACAAGGTTGGAAAAGACCTTTAAGATCATCAGGTCCAACCGTTCCCGTCCTAAGCTAAACCATATCCCTAAGTACCTCATCTACCCTTTTTTTAAACACATCCAGAGAAGGTGACTCAACCACCTCCCTGGACAGCCTGTCCCAGGCCCCAACAATTCTTTCAGTAAATAATATTTTTCTAATATCTAATCTAAACCTGTCCTGGTGCAGCTTAGTGCCATTTCCCCTTGTCCTATCACCTGTTACTTGGCTGAAGAGACCATCGTCCACCTCTCTACAACCTCCCTTCAGGTAGCTGTAGGCAGAATACATTTTAACCATTCAGTTTAGACAGGGTAAGGAGCAAGACATTACACATTTCCTAATTTAATTTACTTTTAACAACTATTTCAGTACTTGTTAGGAGAACTCTTGCCATTAAAACCAGGGTAACTGGCTTGCAAGCCATTTTCTGTTAATGCCAACCACTCAGGTAAATGAATTTTTAACTTCCTCTATTCTGAACTGCACTTGCTCACTGATTAGCTCTGCAAACTCTCTGGCAATGTCAGGGCCTCTTGTAACAGCCGAGTTACAATACAGCAATTATGGCTGCCCCAATTATTGCACATGATTAGTCAGTAGTCTCATGAAATGAGCTGCAGGGTAATGCAACTGCCGCTTGCGCCAACGTGGTAGCAACTCCAGAGAATCAGTGCAACAAGACATTTTGGTGAAAATTTCAGTTTGCCTTTAGAGGTTTTAGGATTGTCTTCCATGATATCCCTTTCTTGATCCAACAGATCTCCAGGCTGGTAGTGTGTAGGACTCATTGTAGAATTACTGTGTTTAGCTGGGTATTTCCAGGAGCAGCAGTGAGCACAGTGCAGAATGGTCATGGGTTTGGCTGGGTATTTTCCTCTGGTCAAAAATACTGATGAAACACAGAGAGCTTAACATTCAAGCAGTGTAGAGCAGTTGATAACTAGGAAAAGTTAGCCCTTCCACAAATCCAGCCTTCATGCGTGCGTTTCTAAGAGGGTTCTGAAACTGAAATGGACTTTTAATTTAAAGATTTTCAATGAAAATATCTTAGTCACCATAACCTCAGGAATGCTACAAGGGTGGGGAAGAGTTAGGTGGAAAGCTGCCTGGCAGAAAAGGATCTGGAGGTGAGGGTTAACAGCTAGCTGAATATGAGCCATCAGTGTGCCCAGGTGGCCAAGATGGCCAACAGCATCCTGGCCTATATCAGGAATAGCATGGCCAGCAAGACTCAGGCAGTGATTGTCCTCTGTACTCAACACTGGTGAGGCTGCACCTGGCGTGCTGTGTTCATGTTTGGGCCTCTCACTACAAGAAGGACATTGAGTGTCCAACTGAGGTGCTGGAGCGTGTCCAGAGAAGGGCAATGAACCCAGTGAAGGGTCTGGAGCACAAGACTGATGAGGAGCGGCTGAGGGAACTGGGGAGGGGTTGAGCCTGGAGAGAAGAAGCCTGAGGGGAGACCTGATCGCTCTCTACAACTGCTGGAAAGGAGGCTGTAGCCACTGGGTGTTGGGCGCTTCTCCCAAGTAACAGGACAAGAGCAAATGTCCTCAAGTTGCACCATGGGAGATCTAGATTGGATATTGGGAAAAATGTCTTTACCAAAAGGCTTGTCAAGCACTGGAAGTGTCAGAGTCACTGTCCATGGAGGTATTTAAAAGATGAGTGGAAGTGGTGCTTAGGGACAGGGTTTAGTGATGGACTTGGCAGTGTCAGCTTAACAATTGGACTTTATGATCTCAAAGGTCTTTTCCAACCTAAATAATCCCATGATTCAAGGTCCATTTTCTGCTTTAAGCAGCATTTTCTATGGGGTAGCTAAGACCTGCCTCTGATCTCTGCTTAACACTTCTTATTTGTTAGCAAATATTTTTATTCTTGTGCATACAGTGAGTGTCCTTGTATGGATTTTACACCTCTGCATCATTGAGTTAATTGAGTTGAATAAATTCTTGATAGAACACCAGGCAAGTTAGCACCCTTTCATTGGATGAGTATGAATATTGCACTGGTTATTTAATCACTGCTCTCTGAGAGACAAAAAAAATGTGTATGCTGTCACACAGGATTTTCTGAGTTGCATATAGAGCTATAAATAACTTCTCAAGGTTCAGCCAGGCTGATAACTGAAGACAGGCTGGAAAACAGGTTGCTGAAACAAGTAATGAAAAGAATTTGTAACAAGCACACACTGAAAACACTTAGTGATTTAATATTTGTGCTCCAAAGCCAGCATCCTAAGTGGGGAAAATGTACCAGTTTCCAAAGATGCTGAGTCAGGATTGTGATGCCCCAGTCTGCTCAGGAGGTGTTGGTTCAGGTCCAGTCAGGGATGACAGCAGGATCCAAGGAAACTGTTTTGTTACTAATTCCTTTTTTTCTTTTTTCCTTTGTGCTAAATATTGTTCCTCACTCCTATGAAGTGCCATGTTGATGGTACCAAAATTAATCTGTTTTGAAAAGAGGAAGAAATTGCACAAAGGGAGCTGGTAACAGCATCTGAGGCTGATAACAGCATCTGATCCAAATATATCTTAACGAACCGAGCAGATTCTGTGCCTGTCGTGTTTGGCCTGTGCCTCTTTGTACTTTACCACAGGAGGAGTAACATATTCTTGAAGAACTTGCATAGGAAATGTGAACATTTTGCTTCTGCAAGTGCTTCTGAAGATCAGGCTCAGCATGCATATTCTAACTTGAACTGCAATAAACATTGTTACAGGAGCAATATTAAGATTTGGAGAAAGATATATATTTTTTTTTCCTGTGGGCAGATTATCCCATAATTGCCTACTGTGGAGTTTTTTGCATCTTTCCTTGGAAAAACACATGTTTGATTATTAGGAACAACAGGGTTCTTCATTGAGTAGCTCTGAGGTTGGCTGGTTTTCTTTTTGGTTGGATTTTTTTTTCATCATAGACAGAGAGTAATGCTCTGACTTGTCAGTCATGTCTAGAAATGACGTGCTGTACATAAATATGTATTTCATTGTGTGATATATCCAAGTAGGTGATAATAAATGTTGAAATCTATTGTTTATTATGGTTATTTAGAGACTTAATAGGTAATTCTGCTTTACCTATTAATCAGCATATATTCTACAGGAGGTCTATCAGTAAACATGAGACTTAAACTTGGAAGCAGAGAGGTATGAGCATGGGCAGGGTGTGTGGCACTTTTTCTGTAATTCCATTTTGATAAATTATTGAGGTTTTCATAAGAGAATGACATGTAAATCCAGCTGAGTCATCAGTGCTTAATTATTTTAATAAGATGTTTCCTTTTCTATCATTAATGGGGCAAATATAAGAAGGAAAGATAGAAAGTGCATTACATATTTGTCATTTGGTATGTTCCTTTAAATGAAATTTCAGGATTGTATGCTGTGTAGAAATATTTCTTTGATGATTTGTTAATAATACTTTCCATTTTCCCAGCTGGATTCTGTCCTGCAGTAATACTAACAGCTGCAATATGTTTCAGGGCAGAGTGTATTGAAGAATAAAAACAGAGAGAGCATTGGGAAAGTTGCAGCATAAAGGTTCATGATGGAATAATTGTAACTTATTCTTATGGTGTTGTCAAGTTGATATCAACTCCTCTTTTTCTCTTAAAACGAGTGTGTCTTTTTTGATCTCACAGTTTGTGTTTAGTTTCTGCATTCACACACTTAAACCTTTGGTGATTAATGTGAGTGTATAGAGTTCCAGGCATTTGTGTTGGCTGTGGCTTCTGAATATATTTAGGAAGACTTTTAAAATTATACATGGTAATGTGATAGGCAAAAGAATGGAAGTTAGTGATGAAAGTCAGACAAACATTTTAAAAACTAAACTACACTTGTGCCTTAGCATGTTGTAAGGGCAAAACCATATATTTTATGTGGCAGCTGTGGAATTTGTTTTCTTTTTTACAAGATCTGTTACAACAGGAAAACAGCGTAGAACTATGCAAAGCAACTGTCTCATCCTACTCGTTCTGCTTACTGACACTGAATAATTTTTGTTTCCTTTCAGATGCAGTTTCCACATCTGCTTACTCATCACCAGCCAAAAGTTTGGGAGACCCTGGAATAACTCCACTGTCTCCATCACATATTGTGGTAAGAAATGTAACACACTCTATGTTGGCATTGCTTTCTCCTAGCTGTTCGATGGGGTATAATTTCTTTAGATAGTTGTTATTTCCTCCCATAGTGATCCCCTTTATGCTACACACAGTTTTCTTAAGTGACATTTTTGTAACACTGGACTTGGTGACAGAGCTCTCATTTATTCTGCTTGCTTGATTTTCTCTTGCATATTTTTATATCAAACACAGGGGCTTCTTGATCTGCAGGGTTGCCAAGTCTTTATCACTGATTTGTTTAGGTAGTCCCTGAAAACTCTCATTCTATTCAGGAAAAAAAGGAGGATATATATGATATTCAACAATAAAATCTGAATTTCCAGAAAAAAGAATCTCCTCCAGCAGAGATAGAGAAATTGATCATTGAACTGTTTTGTTTTCTTAAGGAAAATAGCCACCTCTGTAAGCTTTTAGAAGCAAGCCAATGTCCCATAACAGTAGTATGTCTGAATCTATTATACATCATGTTCATTTTATTGACAAACTCCCATTAAAACTAAGTCCCATCAGTTTTTAAGATCATCTGCATAATCTATAACACAGGATATGCATTTCTGGATATTGGAAGGGATCATGTTCATTGCTACCCTTGTCAGAGTTCTTCCTTAGCTTTCTGAATCAAGTTCAGACTTGTACAACATCCCTTCTCAGGATTTCTAGAGCTTTCTTGTAAATTTCTTTTATTCCCTTCTTTCTCCATATACTGTAGAACTTCTCCCTTTTATTCCTGTCCTACTGATTATGTCCTCTTTCAGTTAGGTTTGCTCCTTAAGCTCTTGAAGGAAGACATGTAAGCAACATACTGCCCTAGTTGAAAAGATTTATTAGAAAAAAATCCACAGAAGTCTTTCATTGTTTGAAACCAAACTTTATTACTCCTGTTTCTCCATTTTAAGTAGCAAGCCTATGAGATGATCTTGGAAAATGTAGGGGTACAATAGAAAGGTGCTGGAAGAGCAGCCATGGAGATAAAAGATATGTGAGGAAGGTGGTGGAGCACTGCTCACAGCCTGAGGATGTTCTGCAGTTCCTCTGTAAAAGACAACAATTGCTTCAAAATGTTATTGAGTACAGGCTGGACAGCAGTGGGGGAGGATTCAGACATGACCTGTGTAGTAACAGTCCAACAGGGCTGCTCTGTGGCTATTTTGCCAAAATGATGTGTGTGCAGGTGGGTGTGTTACCCTCCTTTGCTATCTCCTGCAGCTTGTAGCCCTTTCACCAGGGTTTCCAGCTAGTTCTCTTCCATCTTGTTAGTGCTTTAGCAGTTCCTTGTTCATTACTTATTCCTCATTTATATGGGATTTATGTTAGGCACCAGCATGCTGGGGAGTGGTACGATTCCTTATTTATTCACATCATGCCTTCTATCACATCATTATGATGTGGACCATAACCCTTCTACCTCTTCCACTTAATGTTCCTGTGTTGCCCTTGACTGTTTTTCAGGGATTATATGCAAAAGTCAGGGAGAAGGATGCAAAATCACTATAGGCAGCTGAACAGCTTTCCACTTTCTAGCACAGGCAGGAGGAAAGAATGCACGTAGTGCATCAGTGTTATGTAAATTCTTCATAAATAGATAATTATCATGGGATAAAAAGCTAATTGCTCTGTGTTGGGTTGTTCTGTCTCTGCTAGTTTTGAATTGCAGTAGTATTTCATGTTCAAGGTTATGTCATAGGGAACTCCTAAGATCACCAAGTAAGTCCCAAACGTACCACCTTGATGGATATAAGCGTATTCTTCAGTTGATCAATTTAAGGGAAAAAAACCCCTAAAACACAAAGAAACCAACCCCAAAACCAATAACCTGGTGTATAGACATAAGTTTAAATGATACAGGATAATAGCCACTCCAAGAAGGAAATGATGTGTGTGCAGGTGGGTGTATTACCCTCCTTCACTGTCTCCTGTATGAAGGAAGCTCTTGATTCAGAAGCTTATGTATAAAAGGCTCCAGCAAATATATTGAGTTGTATATTGAATTCCCATTTCCATTGAAATGTGGAGCTTTCTGGTATCAACTTTGGTCACAAATGCAGCTTTGGAAAAGTCCTTATTTTCACTAAAATGCTATTCATGTCTCAGAGAGCAGATACGTTGAAGGGTAAGACAGGCTGCACTTATTGTAGGCAGTGACTCAGTGTCTGTTTTGCTTCTGCTATTTAACAGAAGGACTCTGATGCAGATGATGCTGTAGAACAGTTATTTCTTGTTGTTGTGGCTATTGATTTTGGCACAACATCCAGTGGCTACGCCTACAGCTTCACCAAGGAACCAGAATGTATTCATGTAATGAGGTAAGGGCTGCAATGCAGCATTTAGTTTTCTGTCATGATAACATGGTTTGTCTGCAGTAGCTGTAGATATTTTTTACAGGAGAATGAAGTGTCTGGATTTGTCTGGTGCTGCCACAGTATACAACTTTCTCATGGTTATAGTTTTACATCTTACTGTATCCTAATTTGCTTTAAAATTAATTTGAACACATCCACACTTTGTTGTTTTGCTGAGTTTGGATGATACAAGTAGAAGGGAGGGATCAGTGAGTATATAGCTTATAGGGCATCTTGACTTAATTATCACTATCTCAGAGATTGATTCATGAATGTGAACATTAAGTTTTGATGTGAAATCTGTTCTGATTATATATATGTAAGGGACAAATTTTAGGTGCTGTTGTGCAGCACTTTATGAAAATTATTCTTTATAAATTCAACACAATTTGCATTCACAAATGCAAAAACTGTTGTGACAGGTCTCTCACAGGACTTCCCTACAAACCATTTTTGTAATGTTTTTGATTTTTTTAAAAAAGTTTGGGGGTTTTTTGATAGCTGAAAGCTTATAGAATTCTTCTTCAAGCATCTTGAAAATTACTATATTGTAACAAGACCCCCTATAATTTCAGACAAGGTATGTATGAAAAGCTTAGCCGTGGAAATTCTTCTAAACAAAGCTGCTCTAACTAGTAGTAGGTAATCTACCGGTTTAGCCTGAGAACAGAAGGGCAAAAAGACCAACCTGTTGTAGTCCAATGTGATATTATGGGGTTTTTCTAAACAAAGATGTAGCTGAATGCAGTGCTCTCAATCTCAAGAGACAGTATTGATTATGCAGTCAGCCTGCATAGTTGCTTTGTATGTGGTTGCAGTTTTTCAGGGATCTGACACAACTGCATGATGTGAAATAATATCTGAAGGGGGGTAATTTTTGGAAAAAATCCAGCTGCAAAGATGTTTGCTGTTTTCTATATGGACGAGTAATGCTTCAAGGCCATTTCTGCCTCCCGTCCACCTATTGTTCTGCAAACAATACAGGGAGCAGCATGGTGCTAGACTGGAGTTCAAATGACAGGCTGTGTGTTGGTGTCTCAGACAGGTTACTGGGTTGTGGAGTCAGAATCTATGTATATCAATTCATATTCTCTTTTGACAGCAAATAATTAATCAGATTTCTTATTGAAGTTGGATGAAGTGAGGGAAGACATCTCTGAAACTGTATCTGAGCAAGCCTAAATCGTATATTCTGTGTTATTCCTATACTCTCTGCTCAGATTTTACTATGTGAAATCCCTACTGACTTTAGGGATGTCCTTTAAGTGCTTCGGCCTCAAAATTTTACTTTCAGACCTGTTTTTGCCATCAGGTTCACACTACACTGCAATAAATTGCACAAGAGATTTTCCTTCCTGAGTACTAAGTTTGCTGCTGTAGATCCCTGGGACACTGAAATCTAGGTGCTGTATGGCCAGCTGGGATTATATTCCAAACCTTAATGGACGTTTTACTACTTACAGTTCAAAACAACATATTTTGTTCCTTATGCAGTAATGGCATCATGACTGTGATTTTTAGACCTGTGTAGATAGTATACGAGATACTGATGTGGAAAGAACTCATTCATGTATTTCCAGCCAGAAGGAAGGAATATATTTTGGGAGGGAAAATCTATTCAAATTTCCAACTGGTATTTCAAATGATGGAAAACATTTTAATATCAATAATGATTTTTATTTTAAATAAATATTGTTGGTGGGGAAGGACTTTGGGGAAGTTATAGCTGAAACTGACTTCTGAAATAACAAGTATAATGTTTTTATATATATTTTATGTGAATAATCATGAAATAATGAGATTCAATGAAAAGAACAGTGAAAAGCTTCATTAGTTCAGAAGGTATTAAGAGGTTTGGACTCTATATAATGAGGCTTACATGTAGGATAATTTACAAATAATTCCACAGAGTGAATGTAACTTCCCTCCTGCGCTCGAGAATGTTTACATTAAAATAAAGCACAGCAATGATGCATGGTCCTCTCTGCTTCTTAACATTTTTTCCACCTTCCTTCCTTAGTGTTGATCCTTTCCAGACATGTAACTTTCTGACTGCCTCTTCACAAAGCTGCTTTTCTGTAAATGCCTCAATGAAGGCTAAGATGTGTTCACTTAGAAGGTCCCACTTCAGAAAAGAGTGAACACACAGGGCCTTAGTATCATATGTGAGTGCACTGTCAGCACAGTTGTGGTTCTGGCTGTGTAATTAGTAGACAGTCATGTTTTTGACAGCGTGAGTTGATTTACTGTGATGGCCAGTACTTAAATTTAGAGGCCTAACAAAGTTCTTTAAGCATATACTTCGCTATAAATGTATGAGTAGCCTTACTCACTTCAGCATGTGGAGTTGGATGTGTGTTTCTGTATGATAGATGAATGACTTCACCTTGATTGCATAATATTAGTTACTGTTTTATCAGTTTTAGGCAACACTTCACACCTATCAACTCTTACTAGTTCCCCATGGCCTCTGCAAAGATAGTTGTGGTTACCTTCAGGCTCTTGTTGCAGAGTAGGAACGCACATTGTAATGAGTGCTATTTTCTGTGTGCCTTGAGACTGTGAGTAAATGTGTA